>RJWT010020247.1:0-18039 GCA_004365215.1 Cuniculus paca
ACATTTTTCTTGTCATTCTCCCCCAGGAGGAGGTAAACTCCACGAGGTCAAGCTTCATGCCTCTCATCCCTGGTAGGTTCATCTCCCGGCCCCAGCAAAGTGCTGGGCACACAGTGGGCACTTACAGAGTATCATGGATGGAAGGGGCTTTCCCCTCACCAGTGCAAATTGAAGATGCTGCCTTTTTCACTCTGAGCTCACTCCAACACTGTCTTTCACGTGTACTAGGTAATATAAATGCCTTCTTTGGTGAGCTGTGTCTCCCACCAGGCGCTCTTCCTTTCCCAGATCTGCTTTTCTGCTTTGACTTTGTACGTCCCCCAAGCCATAACCTACCTGTGCTAGGCCCAACCCCAAATTTGTTTCTTTTACAGATCTCTACACTGCACTTAGAGAGCTGCCTTCACACAACACCAAATAATAGGCCAAGTAACTTTTGCTATATTTAGGTGTTTGGGCAAAGAAAAACCAGCTGCTCAATGGAGCCAACCAACCAGCCCCACCGGACAGTAGAACAACGGATGCAAACCCTCGCTGATTCCTGCACCTTCCTGCGCCTGGTGCCCCTCGCCTCTTGCGAGGGTGTTGGAGTCTGATCTCCTCAGCCAAGCGGCAGATGGAGAAATTGTTTGCTATAGAGATGAGAGCATTTTATCAGACTTTTTACCAAGGGCGCGGGGCGGGGTCGGGGCTGCTGAATTTGAATCTCGCCAGCAAAGCACTGACCGAAAAAAAGGACATCCTGTGAGACCTCCTAGGAATCAGGGTGTTTTCAGTCAGCACTCAGTGGATGGATGATAAACTCCCAGGGGAAGCAGACAGATGCTTCCCTGGTCCTCCAGCTTCCCGGTGACAGGCGCATGGCAGACGGGAACCCAGCTCAGGGTCCAGGAAGTCTGGTTCTGGCCCTGACTCCTTAGGTCACCGCCTGGTGGTGGTGTCACTTTTCGGTCTCTCGGTTGCTCCATCTGTACAATGGAAAGGAAGCCTTCTATTCCTCCCAACTGGCTTGTGAGCACGCCGGGGGATCAATTCACCATCCAGGCAGACTAACAAAGGGTTTATTTGTCAAAATGGATCGTCTCCTGTCCTTTTGCACACACACAACTCCAAAATGGGTATTACATTAGAAAAACAGCCTCTGGTGTTTATTGAGCAATTAGTACATGCCAGATGCATGCTGATTGAATATATGCACATGAAGCGCATGATGCTGCACACTGTGTGAACTGCTTCCTTGAACTCTTACCAATGCCTGCGCAGTGGGATGCTGAAAAGGGAACCAAAAATATGTGAAATAGCAGAACTTAGTAACAGACAGACAACCGTTTTCCTATTTTGGTACAGCCAACAGCCTGACCACCAGATGTTCATGGAAAGCAAAGGCCGTGACAGCAGGCTATTCCTCAGGAAATGCCTTCCAAGGTAAGCGGAGCTAGAAACCAGGCAGTTCTCCCAAAAGCTGGAGTGCTCTTTCCTTACCTGCTCCACCCCAAATGTAACATGCGTGTGCAAACATAGCGATAGCACGTACTGGCTGTGCCAGCGACCGTGCCAACTTTCTCACACACCTCAGCTACCAATCACATCAACTCTTGGAGCATCAGCCCCAGAATGACATAGAGAGGAACTTGCCCAAGCCCAGAAGTAGATAAAAGAGCTAGGATTTGAGCTCAGTCTTTCTGAAATCCAGGAGTTGCTTTTCTATCTGCAAATCTACAGTGTTTCTCGATGCATCTGTCCACCTGAATGTTACTAACTTGCATTACATAACTGAGGCGTACATTCAATAGAGTAGTAAAAGCTTTTAATCCTCAGAAAAACAACAGTTGCTAGTAAAGCAGTGGTACCTAAGGGCAGAGGGCTCGATGAGGGAAGAGATGCATGAGGGCATACACGGGGCACATTACTAGGACGCAGAAAATCTGGTTCTCATTTTGATCCTGCCCATACCAACTGCAGCACCTAAGACAAGCCTTGGGCTCTTCTGAACCTGCATCTCCAACGTTAAAAAAAAAAAGTGGAGATTCAGCCAAGTGACTGGCATTTCAGGAGCAGCTGAAGTCTCACTGTGACCCGAACGTGAGTGCATCTGTGTAGTCATTCGTACTGAAGGCTTGGTCTGCGTTCAGCAGCTCTGGAATTTCCACCCAGGCCAGCGCAGGAGAGACCTTGGGGCTGCAGGCAAGGTCCCTGCAGACTGCGCTGCACCCTCTGCTCGGTCGAGCTCCCTCTCCACGGCTCTCAGAACACACAGGCGGATCCAAGGCTCCCGTTCCAGCCTCACTTGTTTACCCCCACCACCCGGATGGTATTACTTAGCCAGAGCCATCATTCCCAGCCTCACCAAATGGCCCGTGGAAGGAAAGTTGGTTATGCTCAAAGAACAGATGACAAGTGACAGGCTCCGCTCCTGATTTTTCACAATAACAGCAGAGACCAGCAACTGCCATGGTGGTCAGGCGTCCCAGCAGGACACATGCCCAGCTCGCACGATCTGCATCTCCTGTTCGCATCTCCCTGGGACCGGAAAGCAGCTGCTTCCCCCTGGACAGCTCCAGAAAGCCACAGTGGACAGCCTTGAGTCAGAGTTCTGCTGCTAAACAATCCCAATTTTGCAAATACAAAGAAGTCACTCGATTTGTTAAAAAAAAAAAATCAACAGATTTTTATCTATTTCACAC
The DNA here is from genome assembly GCA_004365215.1 of Cuniculus paca. Taxonomy (NCBI): domain Eukaryota; kingdom Metazoa; phylum Chordata; class Mammalia; order Rodentia; family Cuniculidae; genus Cuniculus; species Cuniculus paca. Next base: position 2,685 of record RJWT010020247.1, read on the forward strand.
ACACAAATGCAAAACTGGTGTGCAGGTAATGTGTATATTAATTGGCTTAATCGAGTCATTCCTCAATGCATACCTGTATCCAAAATCACATTGTTAAATATAAATATGCACTTCTTGTGGGTTTAAAAATTAAAATATTTTCTCATTTTTTTTAATCAGTTCATGTTTGCAGCAGTGATGATCCCATTCCTCATGGGGAGTTGGTACCTGGGCATAATACATCTTAGTTTATTTTTTATCGCCTTCTTCCCTCTTCTTGCCCCTCCTTCCATCCCTTGGCTCATTTCCTTTTGCAAAGCTCTATCTTTCTTTTTCCTAAAAAATTAAAAATATCTGCCATGTGCGGGTCGCTGCTGGAGTGGGGACAGTACCACACAATCCTTTCCCTGTGAGTCAGCACCATTTGCAGACTTCAGGGGGAGAGAAAAAGAGAACAAGGCCCACCTGGGAGCCGGTGCCATGCGCAGGCCACCGCAGGCAGGGGGACAGCCAGATCCCTGTCCCTTCTGGATCGTGGGCTGGCAAACAAGAAGTACCAACTCCCTCCCCCACTACTGTAAGCAACTGGCTGATCCAGAGAAACACAGGCTGTGATGATAGCTATGGAGGCGAAATGCAATTGGATGCCTGTGGTGCTTCGGTTTTTCACCGACCTTGCAGATCTAGGGCCCATGGTCTGATCGTCTGTTCAGAAGATAGCAGTATGTAGTATAGCATCTAGGGGGGCTCTCCTTCTGAAGGTGGTCGCCATTGTTGATTGTCTATGGTCTTGTTTTGAAGTCCTATATCATTTTCATTGTTTTGTTGGGTTGGGTTTTATTCTCTTTTGTTTTGTTTGATTATGTTATATCTGATGGCATGAGCAGCTATTTCAAAGATAGCAAGATATATTATGGTAGCCATTTTGGATTTACTATTGTCTTGTTTTGAAATCCTTTATTGCATCCATTGTTTTGTTTTTGTCGTTTCTATTCTATTCTGTTCTGTTTGATTTTTACCATGTCCGAAGGTATCTGCAGCTATTTTGAAGACAACAAAAGGCATTATGGTAACTGTTGTAGATTTTGCAATGTTTTTAAATCCTGTATCACTTACACGGGTTTGTTTTTGATTGGTTTTATTCTGTTTCATTTTCCTTGGTTTTATCCTCTTTAAAATTAAAAGAAAAAAATTAAAAATATCTGAAAAATAAATAAATTGCTTAACTTTGCTGCATACCTCAGCATCGCCAAGATAATCAAGGGTAAAAAAGACAGCAGGAACACAAAGGGGAGAAAAGGACTGTAGACATTCTCAGCCAGAATAATCCACCAGGAACAACTGAACTTACTGTGCCAGTCCCCCAGGGGGCCCACTGAGGACCCAGCAGACTGAGAAAGGCAAAGTCAGATGTCCCCAAGAGACAGCTGGACCTCAGGCTGCTGACCACAGCATCAGCCAAAGTCCTAGTAATGGAACCCAGGAACTCTGGGAAACTCCCCAGCCTGCTGTGTGGTGACCATTCAGTTCATTACATCATTGGTTCATTCAGATCATTAGTTCATCTTAATCTTGACACAAAGGCAAGGTCTAGCAGGTACATTCAATAATTTTTAATTTCGCTTTGTGAAATTGAAACATGCAGAAATAAGAGTGCCTCTTTGTAACCTATGAAAGTAGAAATAGCTGGTGGTTCAACCTAATACTTCCTGCAAGCCCCTGTCCTAGGTATTGAAGACCGAAAGCAAAGTGAGAAAGTCTATCCTTAAGCAGCTATGGGAGGGTAAAGAACTGTTTGCAGCTGGGCCAGCTGCTGCACACCTGTAATCCCAGGGTTCTGGGAGGCTGAGGCTGGAGGATCACAAGTTTGAACGAGGCTGGGCAACTTAGAGGGACCTTGTGTCAAAATTTTAAAAAATAAAAAAGAACTGGGGATGTAGCTCAGGAAGAAGCCCCTGGGTTCAATTCCCAGTCCTGCAGAAGTTGAAGGAGAAGAAGAAGAGAAAGAAGAAGAAGGACAAAGAGAAAGAGGAGGAGGAAGAGGAGGAGAGGAATAGGAAGAAGAAAAAAGAAAAAGAAGAGGAGGAAGAGGAGAAGAGGAAGGAAAGAGGAAAAAGAAAGAAAAAGAAGAAGAGGAAGAAGAATTGGTTGCAAACTCTCTACTTAGTGCTAGGAGGAAGACATACAAAAGAAAGAAGGGCAGACGCGCTGTGCTGGAGTGGCATCTGCTCCTTTCCTTAGGAGGAGCCCAGGTGCCCAGGAAGAGGCCCCTCCTGCCCAGCTCTGCCGTGCTGCCCGCAAAGCCGCCTCTGCACAGGAAGCGAGTGTCAGAACAGGCTGAGTCCTGCACCTGCCAACCTTGACGGAGTCGCTTTAGCATTTGTTATTTTTATAGGTCCCTGAATGCTTCCCTTGAATATTAATTTTCTTCAATTCTTTAAGTATATATTAGTTATTACATATTTTTGATTAATATTTGATGGCCGCTTAGGCTGCCAAGAGTGCCCATAAATTTCCCCAGTGGTTATCTGGCACTAGGTAAGTGTGGGAGACCCCCTCGTGTGGAGCAAAGACATCAATCATTTTAAGTCTCCAACTCCACACCTTAATACCCAAAGATATATTGCTAAGAAGCCCATAACCCGTCATTAAAAATGAATGTCTTGTGGCAATTTTCATGCCTGCAGAACGCGGTAGGGGAGGAGAGGAAACCTGAAATGTCACAGAGCCCAGAGCCCACAAACCAGCAAACACTTGCTGGGACGTTTTTACAACAGATTCCCAGTGCTCTACTCCAGAATCAGCTGCCTAATTATCAGGGTCCACTGCAAAGTATAAGCACAGAGCTACCTGTTCGAAAATGACTAGGGATTCAGGGATACTCACAGCAAAGTATTGAGGCCAGGGATGGGGCTACTAAGCAGGGGACCCTGGGGGACAGTTCGAAGCCTATCCTGACCTCACAATACTCCCCGGGCCCTCATCACCTTTGGCCTACTACTGAGTCCATGTCTGTGAGTGCAGTCAATGACAACAACGTTAATCGTGGCATGTTGAAATCTCTATTCATGAATTCAGGAGGTTGAGCGAGGTTCTTCTCATTAGCCCACTAAGTACTTTCATTGCCCCCCTACTACCAAAGGTACTGCATCAACCTGGCTGGGCTGTCAAACATGACTTTAGACAAGAGTAACACAGTGCTTCCTAGTGTGGGTGGGCCTCGCCCTGCCAGCTGAAGGCCTCATTAGAAAGGAAAGTCTGACCCTCCTGTAAGTAAAGTAAAGGATGCCCCTGACTGCCTGGCTTTGCTTTTTTTGTTTTGTTTTGTTTTGTTTTTTCCAGTCTGGCCTTGAAATCCTGGTGATCCTCCTGCCTCAGCCTCCTGAGTGCTGGGATTATAGGTGTGCACCACTGCGCCCAGCTTTGCCTGGCTTTTCCATGGGGCTTCAGACTTAATCTGAAACATCAACTCTTCCAGCATCTCAAAACTGATGGCTTTTGGACTTGAACTTACAACATTGGTTCTGCAGAGTTCCCAGTTCACCTACTGCAGAACTTGGAAGGTATCAGCCTCCATAGTCACAGAAACCACTTCCAAGCACATAGAGATTTATTGCTAGAAACAGATGTTCCAGGGACTGGGGATATAGCTCAGCAGCACAGTGCTCAGGCTGTGAGTTCGATCCCTGGTATCAAAAATAAATAAATAAATAAAATAAAAAGCTAGAGAAATAGATGTCCCTCATGTGATCGATATAGCTATAGATGCTGCTTAATCTTCACAAGCTTTTGAGACAGGAAACACTATCCTCCCATCGGTCCCAGGGAGGAGGTGACTTGCTCGTTGTCTCTGAGCTTCTGAGAAAAGCAGAGTCGGAAGTCAAACCCTGACCTTCCCACTGCCTCACACATCCCCCAGAATGACCCGGAATTGGTTTACACACTTTGACAGTGTGCTGAAGCCTCTGGTGAATTTCATCAAACACATTAGTGCCTGCTCACAGCTCGCCAATGCTCTCACCAAGTCAGCTCCACGAAGGAAGTTTACCATGGTTATGCTTTGCACTCCCCTCATGCCCCACCCCAGAATGCACCTCTCATTGAGATTCCTGAGGCCACCTGTTCCTGCCCCCCCTGCCTTTGGGCCATGTCACCCTCTAACTGTCCCTGAGGAGCACCGTCTTTGCTTATTCACATCTCCAGCCTAGAGAAGCTCACCGGCACTGACGACTCGGCCCAGAGTCCTGCCCATCTGACACCCACGTACAGCCTGACATCGGCCTACCCTGAAGAAGGTGGCTCTCTTCCTCGGGTCCCGGGCTAGTTACAGGTGTGACCTTAGACGCATGGAAATGTGGCCCGGCACACACCTGGCAGCCACGGCAGTGATGCGAATCTCCTCTAATGTGGCCAGCCCTCCGCCCCTCACACAGCATCACCCCCCAGCTCTGCACCCTTCCGCCCCTGTAACTTTCCCATTTCCTTCCCTAGATTTAGTTCTGCGGTAATTATTTACACCACTGGCTTAAAAACCGGGGCAATTTTACCCCCTAGGGGACATCTGGCAATGTCCAGAGACAGTCCGGGTTGTCACAACTGCGGGGGAGTGGGGGGGAGACAGTCGTCCGCTGGGTGGAGGTCAGAGCACCATGCACCGCACAGCCCCCAACGACAAAGAATCAGCCGGCCTGCGTGTCAGCGACAACATCGGGAAACTCTGAGTTAGACCCAGGATGGGCCCGTGTCTGTCACAAGTGCTTCTCCCTGCCACTCTCCGGGTGTCCTTTGCTGTCACATCCAGTTGATCAGAGCACTCATTCCCTCTAAGCCCTTTCCGAACCCAGAGTCTGCTCAACACAGGGCCCCAGGCAGCCTCTTGTGAGCGGCGGGGGGCAGCAGACACTCACGCCGCTGCTGTCCACGTGGTGAGCATCTTTGCGTGGACCCTGTTTAGCAAAGGTCATATCATGTACCAGGGGTGATGAAAACATACAGCAGGTGTTTACCTTACTTAAAAAAGTATTACTGTCCAAGACACAGTGCCATGAGCCTCCATCAAAATACAGCCCTCGCCTCAAACACATTCATCCTATCGTTCTTGCCACTTTCTGAAGCAGTTCTGGGAATCCTCTTCCATGAGCGACTTTATGAGATGCGCCTGCTGCTGCTGAGTGCCATCCAGACGGAAAGACAGGCTCAAAAAAGCATCCCACTACGTCCTCACCCACGTTATTCGTTGAGTCTGGCACTGTGTGATTCCTGGCTCCTCCCCAAAGTCAAAATAACCACGAAAGGTAAATGTTTTGAACTGGTTCAGGAAATCAAGGTAGCCGCAACAATTCAACTAGAGACACCTGCTACAGAGAATTTCCAGAGTTGCTTCAGAAAGCGGTGAGAATGACGGGATAAATGGAGGATCATGTTCAGGGTGACTCATGGCAGTATGTCTTTTAGTGTAATAAATTTTTACAATGCAAACATTCACTGTATTTTTCGATCATGTCTCATATTCTTTATGATCTCCAATAGCCCTGAGATGAACAAAGGAAATGATAGGGAGACAGGAGGAGAGAGAAAAAGCTAAGACAATTACAGAAAGAGGGAGGGAATTAAAAGTATAGAATTTTTAAAGCGATGGGAGATAAAACAGGGCTCACCAGGAGACACAGCTAAACTCTGCACCAAGGATCTGACTGTGGCCACCTTGCTGCGGGGAACCTGTGTGCGTGCTTTCTGTCAGAACCCTCTTCGGTGCAGACGGAATCGCTTGTGCTTTCTCCCGCAGTCAGGAGGTTGCCTCCTGCAAGTGACCTCTGTATTTTATTCCTGCAGACATTGCAAGTGACCGAGCTGACTGCAAGAATTCCCCACTGTCTCCCAGTCCCTCTGCCACCCTCAAGTACCAAGCTCTCCAACCAAGTGCAAGGATGAGCTGTAATTTGGTTGTCATCTTTCCCAAAGGTCGTACAGAGCACCCCCAGGAAGCTGGATTCGCATCCCTCCCACATCTGCCAGCCCTCCACTTGCCGGCCACCTCCCCTTCAGGCAAGGGCATCTGTCCGAGGTAAGGCTGTCATACGTGGCCATCAGGGGTGGCCTTTCACTAAAACACAATCCCATCTCATGCTTCTCGTTGACAGAGTCTTGACGGGTGAATTCTGAGTGTTTTTGTAGCTTAGATCTTCAGGATTCATATTTGAGGGTCCACGCCATTGAAATGACATGACCACATGTCTGTTTTGAACTTTTCCCTGGTAAATGTAGTAACGCAAGCAAAATTTTTTCATGTATACACAGGTCACTCCTCGGAAAATAACATGCCATGCTATCGAGTTATCAAAGTGATCAATTGGTTGGAAAAAATACTGTTTGAAGGCACGTATGGTTCTTGGCACAGAGCATCTTGGGAAGTTTTCCCCACAGCTTTGCCAACTACAAACCCAAGCACAGTTTGTGTTTCAGATGCTCCCTGAATCTCTAGCAGCTGAACTCACCCCATCAGAGGTACAAAGCGCTTGCTTTGCACCGCTTCCTGTGCTCAGCTCCCTCAGTGGCCAGACTGACGACCCCCTTCCACGGATTTTCTTTAAAAAAATTTCTTGAATGTATTCCTATTCTCAGAGTCCATCTGTTAAGGCTTTTCACTGGTGGCATATTCAGGACCCCATGCTATGCAAAATTTCCACAATGAAACCTTCTTGGCCCATTGTAAAAACGCAATGGTCTCTACCTCCTGTCTGCAAGGTGCTCTTTGGATGTGATCCCAGTGCCTGGAGAGAGAGATGGAGGAAGCAGGAAGAGACTGTCCCCCACCTTTGAGTGCTTCCTTGGTCTCTATTGCCTTTTCTTCAGGATGGCCCGGGATGGCATGGGAATGTAACCTCCAGAAGCAACTGGGCAATGACACCTGGGTGCTTTGTGAAAGTTCAAGTGGGCTTTGCTGAAGCAGGGGCTCAGTGTGAACCATCGCATATACCAAGAAAGTCACAGCGAAGCAGCAAAGGACAGCCACGCTCCTCACCCTGGCCCAGTGAGCTCTAAGTACCTCGCTTCGTGACCCTGATATTTCCAGGCAAGCAGGCTCGTCTGGGCCTGGCTGGGCAACATCTCTGCTTTTGGTGCCACTACAAAGCCAGGCATCTTCGGCCACCTCTGCCCCCTGTAGAGGAGGGACCGGTTCTCACGTTTTCCCCCAGCTCGACCGCTCGGGGCTTTGCTAATCTTGCTGAACACTTCAGTTTTTAGATGGTGTATCAATGAGGCATTGAAACAGAGCAGTTTAGACACACAGATTCTGTCTGCTTTGTAAAAGATTATCCTTCTATGAACACTCTGCAGAAAACATAAAGGCAAATAGGGCACAGCACACGGAACAGGAAAGATGTTAGCAGGGAGATTAATACTGAATGGGTTGAAATGACGGCGCTTACGAAAACGAGGTCCAGACACTTTGGCCGCAGTGAAACATAAATAATGGGAATGACACGTCATTTATTCAGAATAATAGGTTGATCCAAAGTAGAGGCCTAGGACAAGAGATTAAAGATTAAATATCCATGTCCTGATGAATATCAGTAGCCAACTTTAACCTTTTCCTTCCAAAAGTACAGTTTTACTTGAACAATCGTACATGCTTATTCTACAGTTCAGAAATGGGATCCTAAAAAATGACAACAAATACCACTGGGATCATTTCTTAGCCTGGTGGAAAATTGTATTCCCCACTTTAAGACAAGGGGAGGAATTTTATTTCCAGGCTGTAAGCCTCTGGCTACTGAGGTTTGAAAAACAGATTTCCTTATTGGCTGTTTGAGAAATCTAGCTTGGGGACTCTTCTCACATCTCCCCATTCATTCATCCATTTAACAATAAAGATTTTCAAAAGGAAAAGGGAAAGTGAGACTGGAGCAAGTCAGTACTGATCCTGCAGCCCAGTGAGCTCTAGAACTCTGAAATGATACAAGCGTTTGAAATCTAGTGCAATCTCATCCCATCAGTGAGGAAACTGAGGCCTTGGGCTAATGCATGGCCGGGCCAGAGCCCCACTGCTGGTTAGAAGCAGAGCTCGGAGCAGTCCCTGGGGCCTTCTGGCTTTGGCCCCAACTCTTCCCACTGCACCCTGCTGCCTCTGTATTCTTCAAGTTGGAAATAATGACCAAAGCAGCTTGCTGGAAGAGCCAGTGCCCCACATGCTAAATTAAAGCCCTGAATGCATGCAAAACTTCCACCATTGGAAGCGCTGAATAAATGCAGGCTAGAAACAAAAAAAGGGGGATGGGAAGAGTTGGAACAGCAGGGGGAAATGTAGAAGAGGAGGCTGCATAAGGAGCAGGCCCACCACGCCAGACCCCAGGCCCTGCCACCTGGGCACGCTTGTGCAGCAGTCCATCGTCAGACATTCCTTCTCAAGGGCAAGAAGGCTCAGGGCAAGACAGAATTGTACAGAGCTGCCCATTGTTCGCAAGCCAAGACGGGAGAGTGGTTTTGTGGCTAGTAGATACCATTAGAGTGCGAGCAATAAGATTCAAATGTGGCATTAAAAAAAACCCCAAAAAACAAAAGCCCAGACCACCAACCAAGCAGGAGCAGAGGAGACCATCACAGGTTAATTCCGCAGCTGCTCGCCTACAGAGAGCAAGGTCAGGGATTGGCCGGAGTCCCATGTGGTGTCGGTTTAGAGGTTTCAGTCTATGCTCCAGGGAACATTTGTCTGGGTGCCAAACCAACATGCATGCGCGGTTGGCAGGCTGTCCTCCGAGGCCAGGGACAGGAGCTGGGGAAGTGTATCCATTTTCACTTTGCAAGTATTTGCATGCCAATGCCTTGACCACTGCTGCTCTTTGGAGAAAGAGGGGAAATTGTGTTACCTAGCCAGGCTGTTTTCAGACATCTTAGCCCACGTCTGGTGGCAGAGCTGGTGCTGCCATTCCTTCCGCCCCTCCCCTCTGGGTGACCACCCTGAAGCCTGTCATTCTGTCAGAGGCAAAAAGAATCGAGCTACTGATTCCATAGGAGAGGCCTTATTGGGACCACCGGTCAGAACTTGCTAGCAGGAAAGAACTGAGGATGATCACCATGTGTCTCACAGGTCGCAGGCGAGTGAATCAAGAGGAAAGCCATACGATTTGGAAGACCTGCGACTGCCGTTTTGGAAAAGGAAGGATGTATTCAATGGAAAGTCCTGAAGACGTTGCATTGAAAGAAGTGCAGCCTTCCTTTAAATCTGTTTGAGCATCTGAGCAGGTTCGGCACCACAGGTCTCGAAAAGAGTGCTACCCATCCACCCAGCTCCCTGAAATTAAGAGCACCAAAGGGAGCTCATTAGCAAACAGACTCATCTTAATATTTTAACCATCAGATATGAAATTACCAGCCATCAGTGGTTTTGGAAACAAGAAGATAGTAACTATGGGGAGGGGAAAAGAAAAGAACATGGTAAGACTCCCCCAAAGAAACATCCTGTTTCATTAAATTTTTCCCCTATGTCCAGCCCCAGCTAGGGTGATTGTCGGCAACAAGGAGTGCCAAAAAGTAGGGTACTGTGCTGGAGATGCTACTGTAGAGTGAGACAATGCTGTGATGTAGGCCTTAGGACCATTCACAAAGAACTTCCACTTAAAAATCTCCTGGTACTTAAAAATGGCACCCACATATCCCAGGTGCCACTAATATTCCCTCCTGGATGGAGCCTATTAATAGGTCTGACCTGGAAAAGACTGCAGTCTCCAAAGTGACATAATTGCATCTTTACCTCCCCAGAGAGTGGGGTGTAATACGGAAAGACCAGGATGGCTGCCCTCACAGTCGTCTCCCATGACCCAGTGGTGAGTTGGGTTTGGAAATTTCCCTTAAACTGGCCTTTAAAAATGTCAATCTACTAAGCAAACAGCTACTGAGGCTTGATAAACTGGCTATTTTCCTCATTACCAAATTCTCAGCAAATTTATGACCACCCTTATAGCTCCCCCCAAAACATGCCAGTAGTTATGAGACAAGGTCTGCTCTCAGCGCCAAAGTGACTGATAACTATGGGATCTTAATTAGCCGAAAGTCTGTTTCTACCAGAATACATTCATTGAAAAATATCACAGTGTTTTCATAGAGAAGTAGGAACAGCGAGCAAAGAAGACAGCGTCTTTTGTGGCTAAAACCCCCAGCAAGCACCAAAGGACGTGGGTGTTAAGTGTGTTTTCCAAATTCCAAGTCTGCCTCTGAGGTTGGCTTGTAGTCCATACTCGTTAGATTTTTTTCATGAAAATTTCACCGCAGTGCATTAGTGCGTGTTCTGTAAGCTTTCACTTGCATTTCCGGTGCAGCCAACTTTATGTCTGTACGGGGCCAGCTAAGTTTGATCTGCATTAACTTGTTAGCACTATGCACACATGTCATACCGTGTACGGACACAGGTGTCCCATGTCCCAGGATTTGAGGGTCAGCTTGATGGACAAGGAGGGGTAAGGCAGAGCCAAAAAGCTGAAGGAAGCAGGTCACAAGCTGTTCAGAGCCTGCCTCAGCCTCCCGAGTGCTGGGATTACAGGCATGTACCACCATGCCCAGCTTCAAGGGGTCTTAAGGCAGCAAAAGTGTCCTGTGGGGGCCCTCCTGCCACACAACTGCCACAGTCCCATGATGTACAAGTCCAGTGGTTCTCAGCCTCAGACATACATTATAATCACCTCTTAAAAATAGCTTTTTAAAAACACTCACACCCAAGCCTAACCCCATGGTTCAGATTTCACTAGTCTGAGATACAGCCTGAGCTTTGCATCTTTGAAAGTTCCTCCAGGGGTTAACATAAGCCATTATGAGATGCAGAATAATGGCCCGTAGAGACATTAGGTCCTGAGACAGATAATCCTGCATCATACTGGTGAGCTCTACTCACAATCAGAGGTTCCCTTTTAAAAGTGTGGCAGAGTGATACTTAACACACACACCAGGAAATGTGATATGAAGAGGGTGCATTCTGAGATTTTAAGATACTGGCCTCAAAGACTGGAGGGATGTGACCACAAGCCAAAGAATGCTAGCAGTCACCAAAAACTAGAAGAGAGAGGCAGGACATGAATTCTCTCCTAAGACCTATTGATTTCAGCCCAGAGATTTTGATTTCAGACTTTTCATATCCAGATCGATGAGAAAGTAAGATTCATTGTTCTCTGCCACTAACTTTGATGTAATAATTATGGAAGTCACAGGAAACAAATGTACCCAGCCAGTCACTGCAGCCTCTGTTGACCTCCCAAAGATGGCCAAGTTCATGGCCACCTCCAAGCCTGCCCACCTGGGCAACTTCTCCCTACTTTTCACTTGGCTGCTTCTAGAAGGCCTTCCATGACTCTGACTCAGACTAAATTAGACCCTGCTGGTTTTTTCTCCTTAAAACTTTGTTCTCAGCTTTCATAGTACTTGTCACAGCTTGTAATTAGCTACTTATTTGTCTGTTTGTTTAATGTCTTACTTCTCCACTAGACTATAAACTCTCCAAAGATAAGGTTTATATTGCTTTTTTCATCATGCATGATATCACACATATACTCATAGTAAGTGGTTGACAAAAACTTTTAAAGGAAGTAATGAATGAATGATTCTCATACTATATAGCATTGAATCACAGATAACAAACATCCAGGGAAGCCAGATCTGGTTGGTCTCCCAGGAGAATGAGTGGCAACGATCAGCAAGGAAAGGTAAATGAGCCACAGTTCTGGTAATACCTGCAGGTCCAGTAAGAGAACTGAAGCAATGAAGGAGGTCTACACAGGCAGTATGCAGGTGCACACTTGCTAACCACAGCTCCAGCCTGCATTTGGGCTAGGTCATAAGAATCCTGATGTAATACCAAGTTTTACCAGTATTAGCTTCAGCACTAGATGGGGAAAAGAGAATAAATAGGTAAAACAGCCTCAAGGTCCAGAGCAGGTAATAACATAGGCACTGACAAATATTTGAATCAGACAAAACATGGCTATCCCTTCTTTGCATGAAAGATAGGATACCAGCGGACATCTGTCAAGCTCTAGATGTTTTCGTATGCTTCCACTATCCATCTGAGTTAGCGACAATCTATTTGGTAATATTTATGAATGCATCTACTTTAAAAATCACCTGAGCAAAGCTGGAAAAGCAAGTACAATACATTATCCAGTTCTCCTCTGGATGTCTCCTCTATGGTAGTTACAGACCCCAAAGGTCAGACTGGTGCAGAATCCTGCTTCTCAGGGTCAGGAGGCAAGCTGATTGTCCCACCAGGAGCTCATGGGTTGTTTGCTCTTTGGTGAAAGAATAATGGCTAGAGAAGCACAACTTTGAAAATTTATCCATGCCAGCATTAGAGATAGCAAGCAAAAGGGTGAAACTAAAAGCCCCACCCATAGCCCAAGAACTGGAATGATCAGTAAAGGAAAAAGAGGCTTGGAAAGGTCCGGATACCTAGAAGAGGGCTTCGGTTAGCAAGGAGCAACTCACCCACGCACGCCGGGAGAAAGACGATGCTTTAGCCACACCTTTTTGTGTTAGGTTTGGTTTCACTTCTTGAACTTGACCTCAAGAGCATATTGACTTTATATCAACGAATGTAAGCATTTCAATCAACATCAATAACGTTTCATGCAGGGAGAAGTTCCCAGAGCAAACTCAGCCAGTTCAGTGGGTCTCCAGTTATTAGCACTTTCCCTATGATGGACCCGAGTGTGGTTTTCTTTGTCCTGACCTCACTTTGGAGTTTGCTGAACCTCCTGAATCTATGGATTGATGTCTTACCTCTGTTTTTGGAAAGTACTCCGCAATTATCTCATCAAGTATTCCTGCTCTCTTATTACCTTCTATCCTGGAAATTCGGTTACACGTGTGTTAGAACATTTTTCTATGTTTCATGTATCTCCTTTTGCTTTGTTCTGTTCTTTCAATTTTATTTTTCTTTCCATGATTCACTTTGGCTAATTTGAGGGTGGGAGCTGATATACTTTCTTCTGCTATAACCAAGCTAACCTCATGCCAAACTTGTCTAGAGAATTTTTATATCACACATCATAAATTTAGGGGCATAATACCCTGATTGGTTATTTTACATAGATTCAAATGATCTGTTGACTTCCTATCTTATCTTGTCTGTATATTTCTGCCTCCATTTTATTTAGCATACTTATAATATTGTCCTGCATTTTATTTAACATTTGTATAACAGATTTTTTCCCCCGTGAACTAAGTCAAGCATATGCATTATGTATGGGTATCCTGTATCACTTGCTTTTTCTCATGATGTTTATCATATTCCACTTCTTCACATTATGGTGAACATTACGTGTCAAAGAATTTTAGAGACTGAAGTTTTTGTTAACTTCCTGTAGGAATATTCTTTCTGCTTTCCTCTACCAGGTAGACAGGGAGGGGGACCATCCATCACCTCGGCCCAATCAAACATCGCCCTGGCTTGGCACCAGACTGCAGTCAGACACTGCCCACCATGTAGTTAAATGATCTCCAGGACGGCTGCAGGTTCACCATGGGTGCTTCCATTTGGAGGGCTCGCCAAGCTCTTTTAGGCAGCCAGAGTCTTCATTCTGCTTCTCCAGCACAGCCGCTCGGGCTCAGCACCCACCCTCAGCATGCAGCAAATGCCCTTTGAGAAACCCATTGAGACATCTGGAGCCCTCCAGATCCCAGCTCTCCTGCATCCTCTTGAGGTGTGTCTGTCCCCCGTGGAGTCTCTCTGTCCAGGCCAGGGGTGACTGATGCCCATTCTGTGACCCACTTTCAATTATCGCCAGCAAAGAAAACACCAGCGACCTCAGATCGTATGGGAAGAGACCCTCCCTCTAGGACCATAGTTTACCTAACTCCATTGCTTCCTATCTCTCCAACATTTCAAAGCTACAACTTATCAGTTGCAGTTACAATTGCAATTGTAATTTATGCAACTGTTTCTAGTTTTTACAACTGGAACAAAGAGCCCACCATATCCCACTACTCGGAAGTTTCCACGAGTCTGAATTAAGTCTACAAATTATTTTCTCTACACAATAGTTAAGATTATCCCAGTATTTTCCCATCATTCTTATTTTATTGGCATTATTTTCATCTAGATACATTTTTGATATGTTTATAGCCAAGATTTGATTCATTGATCAGCATTTAAAATATCAAGATTCAATTCATTGACCATAAAAGATTTCACTGTTCATAATATCCGTCCTTATCAGTTTTCTTCTGGGACCACAGAGGTTCTAGTTGTGACCAAATTCAGTTTTAAGCAGTCAAATTTTACATATCTGAACTTCATCAGGATTATGTTTTGCAGTAAAGTTTTAAACTCTAATATCATTTGTTTCACCAAATAGTTTCATTACAGTCATTCTTATTTTTGCATTAATGATGTTTACCAGTCAGAGCTACTAAAAACTCAATATAATCTTGATGATCTGTACTTGTTTTGTTTAATCTCTAAAAAGATGGTGTGCAGTTCTCCTCAGATGTCCCAGAATTGTTCAGTACCCATCTGTCTCTTTGGTGTAAACTGTGGATTTGTTTATTGCATTTCTAACACATTTCTTCCACGAGTCTCTAATCTATATAGAATAATATTCAGCGTTGGCAGGGCAAAGAGCAAGATGATGAAACCGCAGTGGTGGCCAGATCAACATGTCTTGCCTCATGACTGGAACACAAAGACCTTGGACACCCAAACGGCTCAAGGCCTGAGAACTGACTACACCTCATGCCTGTGTCCTTGCCCCTCTCCATGCACTTCTCTTGCCTCTTTTCTCTTGAAACAGCCTCCTCTGATTAGTCCTGGCTGCTCAACTCACAAGCCCTGGATTCTCTGATCCATTATGACGTCTTGGCCCCTGGTCCTCAACAACACCTTTTGACTTCAGATTCCACCATTAATCTTCTCATCTTTTGTTCCTATGACATCTGGATTCAAATCCCTAAGAGGAGTATGAATAGCCCAGCATAATCAGAGGGCAATAAGGGCCCTAGCTCAAGGAATCACACTCAGGCATCTCCTTAACTTGGAATTTCTCAAAGTGTGATCTGTCACTTTCAGATCTGAAGATCACTTTCTGTATTCTGTGACTCCAGCCTACTTTCCCTGGATGGTCCTTTCCCTTAGGCATAAGGGAAAGCAGGTAAGATGCTACTACGACTCCCAGCAGCCCTTCCCTTCCCGTGGCACAGCTGAGGAGGAGAAAGCTCCAACATCAGACCAGCCTGGGTCCAAGTGCCCATTCCACTGGCTGTGAACAGAGCCTGTGTTAGCTTCTGGGTTCTCTGAGTCTTAGATCCCGCATCCATAAAAATGAGAAAAAGACCTCTGTGCCATGGAAAGAAAGGCCATACCTGAAAAGCCTGGCACAGAAAAAGCCCCTAATAA
>RJWT010020248.1:0-17982 GCA_004365215.1 Cuniculus paca
GGTTGGCAATTTTGGAGTTGTTAGTAAATTTCTTCATAAACACATGCTTGCTCATTTTAAAAAGGCCATAGACATAGCAGACTATGAAATGCTTCTTGTTGCATAGACACAGGGACACTGTTAATGACTTCTGACTCCATAGTTCATTTTTTTTAGTTTATTAGTACACGTATGTGGCACACCAACAGATGAATGGACTAATACCTTGGTACCCACACACCACAGAGTATAGCCATTCCTTGTTTAAAGACCAAGTTGTAATGCCACAGGTAGGCTGCTAATTAAGTTGGTTGCTAAGTGATGAACTGTATGCAGTATGTAGATTACAATATTCAGAACAAGAAAATAGTCAAAGAAAAGTCTAACTTGATGACTTTTATTTGTATACCTTACAGGCAGTACTGTATTTATAACAGAACATTAAACTTCGGTACTGTACTGTACAGTACAACCAGCAAAAATTACAGTACTATAAAAACAAGGTGTACTGTACAAAAAAAGACACTGAAACTTTATAAACAAGATGTACACAACTGTACAAAACAACAGGTCCTAAGTTGGAGCAGCTGGTCACAATAACATACCTGAATTGTAAGTCTGAACACTTGTTAAAAAGGAAGGTCTTTAAATGAGGAATAGCTGTATTACTCTGCCATAAAGGAAAATGAAATTGAGCCAACTGTAGAAAAACAGATGCACCTTGAGACTATAATGATAAGGAAAATAAATCAGTAACAAAAGCTTAAATATCACATCATTTTTCTTATATAAGAAACCCAGAGTAAAAGTAAAGAGCAAAATAAAAGATAGTGGGAAGCAGGCAGATTGATTATCCACAGCCCATTTTTACGTACCAGGTAAGCCCTTTGTCTCTGGTGCCAGAAAGAAGTTGACAAGTAGATAAAGAAGCAGAAGGTTGCTATCAATTTATAGAACAAACACCCCAAAAGATTGCCCCCAATTTTTTCACAGTGTTGAGCTTCCCTGCCATGTAAATAGACCCACTAGATGAACATGTGAGTCAAACTTGATGCGTTCAACATTTTGTGCATTTAAATTGATCCAACATGCCACCATGAAGCACAAAAGTATAAATCTATTATTAAGTGCAAGAACAAGAGTTCTATATGCTAGTTCAGGTTTAATTTACAGTCCATTACTACATTTTTGTGGATAAGCCTCATATCTTTGCCATAGTGAAGCTTTCTGAAAATTTCTCTATTAATGAATTAAAAATCACAAACTTTAAGGGAAAATGCTAACAAACCTAACATACTAAAATTGTAATCTTCTGGAATAAAAAGGGTACCATTAAAATGAGTAAACCAGAAAGTATTTTTATACAGGAATTTTAAAACTTCTACATTGTGATTAAGATTTCTTCAACTTTCAGCCTGATTACAGACAGATTTCTGCCATGAAATAGGTCCCTGACCTCCTTTTCCTCATGACATTTACCTTGTAGGATTCTTTGAAATCTAAGTCTTCTCCCCACCTTTTCTCACTTTTAAAGCTAGGAAATTTTTCTCCTCAAGACTGGGAGACATCCTTTGAAATGTAACCATAAGGACAGCGCACTCCCCTATCATCCAGTCTTGGTGCAGCCCGGGATCCTAACATTGGTTGAAATCTAGATGCTGCCCCAAAGTCTGATGTGAAAATATGTGAGTCTTTTGGGAGATGACTAAATCAGGGGTGTGTAATGATCGTCAGTGGCTTAGCTCACTGGGGGTGATAGGTATGATGTGGGAAAGTAAAGCCTGGTGAGAAGAAGTGTGCCACTCTGGGCATGTCCTGGAAGGATCTATCTCCCTCCTCCCTTGAACCTTCTCTTCCTGCCTTTCTATGAAGTGTTTCTCTTCTGCCATTCTGCCCTGCCTTAGATCCAGCCAACTGTGGACTGAAATCACCGCAAAATTGGGCCAATATGAAACTCTCCTCCTTTACCGTGTGGATGCCAGGTATTTTGTCCCAGCAACAAGAAACTAATTAAGACAAGTTAGCAAATACTAATGGACTACTCAAGTTGATCATCCACCCCACTAATTTCTCCCAGTACTTTCAATTAGCTCACCTAAAGGCTTGATAACTTTCCTGAATTTTCTTCCATCAGATTTGAAATCCATCTCTTTACTGGAACAGTCTTGACAGACTGTTCTTTACTGAAACAGTCTTGAGCAAAGTCTTTCTTGCCATTTAATTTTTCTGGTGCATTTTTTTCTTTTTGAAAGCCAGTAGAAACATGGTAAATGATGAAACAGGAAATGGTCAAATAACTTCTTACCAGAGAAAGCAGAAATTGCTAATAAGGATAGGAGTAGATGCTCACTTTCACTATAATAGCAAATTAAAATAATAGTATTAAAAAAAAAACAAGAACAGTGTCATCCAATTTAAATAAGCACTGGATTTGCAAGACTTAAAGTTTGTTATTTAAAAATAACATACATAGTTGATTTTAGAATAAATAGGTCCAATATCTATTTTTTTGATATTATACTAAGTGGAGAAGCCTAGATTATAAGATCCATCAATTCCACTTTCATTCATTGGTGTTAAAAAGAACTTTACACATTCAAAATATAGATAAGAGATTCACAAACTGCAGGAGGAGAGAACAAGGATTCATCAAGAAGAAAGCCCTCCCTGAGAACCTATGCCATGCATGGGCTGCTGCTGGTGGAGGGACAGCCAGACTCCAGCCTTTCCCCATGAGTCAGCACCATTAGCAGACTGCTTTTGGAGAGAACAAGGATTCACCTAGAAGCAATCGCTCCTTGTAAACCTGTACCATGCACATGCATGGGCCGCCGTTGATGGGGCAGTGGGGGGATGGACAGCCAAACCCCAGCCCTTTCCAGTGTGTGGGCTGGCAAACAAGAAGAGCCAATGTCCCACCCCTAAGTGACCGGCTGATCCAAAGAAGCCCAGGCTGCAATGATAGCTACTGAGGTCAAATGCAATTTGATGTTTGTGATGTTTTGGTGTTTCACTGACCTTGCACATCTAGGGCCAGTGTTCTGATCATCTATTCAGAGGATAGCAGTATGCAGTGTGGCATCTAGGGGTGTCTCCTTCCGAGGGTGTTAGCCATTTTTAATTCCCTATTATCTTGTTTTTAAGTCTTGTATCATTTCCATTGTTTTGTTGGGTTGGGTTTTGTTCTGTTTTGTTTTGTTTGATTTTGTTGTATCCAAAGGTTTGAGCAGCTATTTCAAAGATAGTAAGATATATTATGGTAGTCATTTTGGATTTACTATTGTCTCATTTTGAAGTCCTTTATTGCATTCATTGTATTGTTTTTATTGGTTCTACTCTTTTCTGTTCTATTTGATTTTTACTATGTCTGAAGGTATCTGCAGCTATTTTGAAGACAAGAGGAATTATGGTAACTATCATTGATTTTGTATTGTTTTGAAGTCCTGTATCAATTATACTGGTTTGTTTTGATTGGTTTTATTCTGTTTTATTTTCCTTGACTTTATCCTCTTTAAGATAAAATAAAAAATAATATAGATAAGAAAAAATATACAAAGGTATTCAGTCATTGTTGATAATAGCCAGAAAGTGGGAAATATTACAAATGCATATTAATAGAACAGTGGATTTCATGTATTCATAGGTTTACTGTAGTTAAAACCAACTACACCTACAAGTATGGAGAGTTTCCTAAAATATAAGAAGAGTTAAAAAAAAAAGTTCAGGAGGATAATTCCATAATAGTAAATAGGTGAATTTTAAAAGCCCACCAAGCAATACTAATATTTGCAGATATACTCATTGGTTGTAACAATGTAAAAGCCTTTATAAAAATGACAACAAAGAATCTAATTACAGTAGTTTTTTAACACTGATGAAGCAGAAAAATGAAATAAGTATTTCAGTGATCTTCCAGAAATACATGAAGAGGACCAAAATGACCCTGCTTAAAATCATCATCACCTGCATTCATCAGAATTCAAGGCAGGCAATGAAGTGGAAAGGCTTTAGAGTAAAGACAAACACACACAAAAGCCCAAAATAGAAAAGTCTTCAAGTGTACTCTGAGAGGAGGCTACTGGCATGAGAAAGCTGTAAGCAAGTTCATTAGACTCAAAGCATCATACGTGATAGCTTAGGGGAACATGTTTAGTTTTCTCCAGGCAGTCCTAAGTTGGAAACTAGGGCAACTATTAAGGAAACATTTGGTTATCAATTGAATCCTGACCATTTTTGGCTGATTGCTACAAGGTTTATTTTCTGGCTTCCTGATCTGTTTGCTACAGGTAGTGGTTTGGCTTCATGAGCTTGTTACTGCAAACTGTGAATTAGAATGATGTAAGTTTTGACCATTCCTATTTGTGTTTAGTCTCTCAATACATAAGGTTTCACTTAATAAAGAGGTCTCACAGTAGTCATGCAATAGAAAATATAATTGAATGGATAAAATATTTGAAGTGGTGGCAAAGCATATATTTAAATGTACACTTAAGATATCATGCACTCAGGGAAAAGGAGGAAAGAAGAGAAAAGAAAAAGATATAAATGTATATATATGCATATATATATATATATATATATACATATATATACACTTAAGGTACTTGTACCACTAATTGTATTAGTTCTTGGAACAAAACAGTTAACATTCATAGGATTAGATCAATTTTGCATGTTTGTAGCTGGTAATCTGAATAGATCTTTTGAAGAAAACTATACAAAATAGCAACCTTTGGTATGTTCCTACCACCTTGTTATGAAAGCCTATATTGTTATTGTTTTGGACTCTGTTATTATTAATGTCTTTTTTTTCTTGTTTTTCTTGTGTTTTGTTTTATTCTGCCTAACACAGAAAAGATAGATGTACGTGTATAGGCCAATACATGCCTAGAACTACTCCTAAAGATTTTATATTAAAGGCAATGGTGTGAACAGCTACTGTAAAGAAAATGAGACATTATAATAGCCATTGTTGATTTATTATCATCATGTTTTGAAATACAATAATGCTTTTATTCTTTGATTTGATTGGTTTTAGTCAGTTCTCTATTATTTGATTGCAATACATGAGAAAGTATGGACAGCTATCTTGAAGAAAACAAGAGACATGATAGTAGCCATTGGTGATTCCTTGCTGTCTGGTTTGAAAGCCTGTAATGCTTTTATTCTTTTGTTTTGATTGGTGTTATACTATTCAGTTTTGTTTGAATTTATTGTGTGTGAAGGTATGAACAACTATTTTGAAGTAAACAAGAGACATGATGGTAGCCATTGTTGATTTCCTGTTGTCTTATTTTGAAGTCCTATATTGCTTGCATTGTTCTGTTCTGATCTGCTTTGCTTTGTTCTACTCTGTTTTGTTTTGTTCTGTTTTATTCTCTTTAAAATAAAATAAAAATAAAAATAAAAAGATATTATTGCATACATTTTGGTCTATTTCAACACTTTCTAAAGGCTACCCCTCATATGATTGTGTGGACAATAATAATTCCTAAAATAAAATTGCTTATAAGTGTGTGTTCTTGAAACACTGATGCTTAAAACAAGGAATTCAAGATATTCTCAATATGGCACACATGATTACAAAAAATAAAATCATATTAAGTTCTATTTCACATTGCATTATAATTAGGACTGACAATGCAAAAACTATGTTGTATTTTTCAGACATTTGAAAGTACTAACTTGTTATATATAATACTTCATTTTATTGGGCAGCAATCTGTAATGTTAAATATCAAATAGCTGCTATATACATGATGTTTTTGCCCTGTAGGTAATAAAGTATAGTCATTTAGATGGATAGATAGATAGATAGATGATAGATAGATGTAACTGTTTTTTACCACATGTAACCCTTGTAACAAGAGAAACACAGAAATTTTGTAATTAATGCTAATGTTGAACATAAAAGCTATCTATTTATAAAGTGGAATGCTTTATTGAAATAGGTCCTATTACTTTTATACTTAGGGGGTAGCATAGCCCATTTTGATTTCTGACTTTATTCCATTATTCAAACTTTCATCATAGAAGAAATGCTAACAATCATAGGGAATACATTGTATTTTAGAGAATAACTGATTGATTTGAGAAGGAGGGATCCAGATTTTCTACTTGTCTTGATTTTTCTGAATCCATATCAGATGCTTACTTTGATTGAAAAAATATCTGCAGATGATTGCTCTTAGTCACTTGTGAAAATTTTGTCACTTCCATGTTATGGGGACAGTAGTCTGGTCATGCAAGTGGCATTTACAGGGATTGAGAATTATCTTTTTCCCACTCACTGAGCTTCAAAATCAGGTCAGGTTGTTCTGTAGATGAAAATCCCATAAGACTATTTGTCTTATCTGCTTCTTTGACTAAATCAGGATTGTAGACTTCAAAGCTAAAAACATATTCTTTTTTGGAAGCAATATAATCAGTGCAGACAAAACTAAAACTTATAGATCATCCACTACAAACCATGAAACTAAATAGAACACACCCATTTTAAATTCTGTGGACAATAAAATGTTGTAATAAATGTAGAAATTTGACCCATAGGTATACTTTTCTTTGGTGTATTTATTTAAAGAATATTGACTTAGTCACGTAGTCATTAAACCAAGATAACTGAATGAGTTCTGCTTTAATAAAGTTTCCAGGTCATTCAAAAACTGTACTACATTTCCATGAACATATGCCCTTTATGTGTCACAGTTGACATGTAAAAACCTGTTAAAGTGACTTTTAAAGCACAATCCATATCCCTGGACATCATTACCAAGTTCCTGGTTTGTAAAACTAAAGACTGATCACATTTTTCACTTATATTTTATCACCTCTAAAGCAGAAAAATGAAAGACAGAAAAACTTCAACATGGTGGACAACTTATTTTAAGTCTTAAGGAAATATGAGAAATGCTAATTTTTAAAAATCCCATGTCCTTAAGAGTCTTAAGTCTAGCATGCTAGACAAATTCATATATTCATAGTTCATAACATATATTCTATAATATAGTACAGATAAGAAAATCAGCAACTTTTCAGGAGAACTAAAGCTTTGCAGAAAAGCAACTTTTAATATGAATTTGGAAAGTATGAAAATTACAAATAAGAACACAATAGGGAAAAAAGCACTTCAGGCAGAGGCAATAGTATAATGCAAAAAGATATGAAAGTCTGCAGTATGTCTGATGAGGGTTATATTGGCTGGAACAAAATCTGTCTCTGAATGTGGATTGTGAAGGGCTTTTGTGGCATAACAAAGCATATAAACACTGACAATGAGTAACCAATAAACATGATTGCACTTCAAATTTATTTTTGTTAATTTTTTGAAAAGCTAATTCACAGTTACGTGATGAACTAGACTAGAGAATAATTCTTGCAAAGGAGATGTGGCAAAAAGTTACAATAAAGCTACTGTAGCAATAAACAATCTAATTCAAAAGGTTATTGCATAAGGAGGAAGTAATGAACTCAATCTCCATTCCAGAGGCAGACATTGATAATGACTTAATAGTAATAGGTAATACATAAAGTTAGAGATGAAGATTCTAGTTTAGAGTACAGTGCTACAGATAATTCAAGATGGAGTATATTATAGGAGTGGCAGGTTGAAGAGGCTAGCCCAGAGAATGAATGTAGACATAAAATAAATTCTTTGTACACCTGATGATTCTAAAATTCCTAAAAGACATAAGGGTAGAGACATTCATTAGAGTTAGAAATGCAGGTCTAGTCTTGACCTTAAGTCCTTAAATTTAGTACTTGATATTTTATCAGTTGAAGAGCTTACCTAGAAAGAGGATAACAAATAGGTAAAGAAAATGTCAAAAATAAAACTCTCTGGGGGAATGACATTTCAAGATGTGTGGAGAAAAAAGACTCAAAGAGGAATACTAAGGTGATAAAATTACGAACTGTTGTGAGTGATGATGGTATTCTGAAAACTTTATAAAGATAATTTCCAAAAGTCTATAGTTAACATGGTCTAATGACAGTACGTATTAAAATATTTTCATAACTTTTCTGTTTTTTTTGTTGCTGCTGCTATTTTTTCAAACAAACAGTGGCAGGTCCTAAGTGAAAATACTAATTGTTTCACAAGTTTTGTTGTCTTAGACACACAGAAAATGAATGTTCAATTTAACCTTTTGCCCACTCCCTTTAACTTAGTTCCGTACTGGTATAGGATTGCATTGGACAGAATACCAAAATATCACGACCTCTTTACTGAGAGGTTTCATCTCATGAAAAAAAAAATGAATGCTGCCTCTTCAGTCTGCTACATTAGTGGCATGTAATCATGGGTTTCACTCTTTTACCTAACAGTGTACAGTGGCTTTCTCAATGTCTCAATGGCTGCTCGAGTTCTGATCCTCACATCTGACTTGACAATTTAATGTAACAGAGAAAGGACAGAGGGTAATAATGATGCCCTTCCCAGTTGACTCGAATCCTTTTAAAGAATCTTTCCCGAATTCTCTCCCTACATTTATGTTTACTTGACCAAATTTAGCAGCAGAGAAATTACAAATATGACCTTTATTTCTAGGAGCAGTGAGCCATGACAAAATTTGAAGTCTGATAAAAAGAATGGCTATTTTTTAGGTTTACTAGCTGTCTTTACAACAACCTTTTATTGTATAGAAACGTAAGAGTAGTCTGAAGAAAAATTAAGGATGTAGATTACCTTTAGCCAGTTAGCTTCCTGGTAATAGAGAGGGGGAAATATAAGTATTAACAAAAATAGAAACAATAGTCACCATTAAGAAAATACATATAAATGCAGTGGGAAAAGTAGAACAGTGGTCCCTGATGGAATGCAAATTATTTATTTAGCTGGTTAAGATTGAGGCAGAATACAAAAAGTTAGAAGATTTTTATTTCAGGAAGACATATAATGCAATAAAGCACCAAAGCTTAGCATGATTAGAATAATACTGAATCATAAGAAATGAAAGTAAATTCAAACTGAAATTGACAATTTAAAAGATTAATTTCCAAACAAAGTTAGCTATTTGGATACACAGAAATTTCTAAGTCCTGAATATTAGCTATTAAGAAAATTTAAATGAAAGCTACCCCTAAACACTCTGAAACAATTTTTTATTAAAGCCATAAGTGGCATTTATATTTGATTTGTAAGTTTAGTAGCAGATTTTTATCTTTACTAAGGAATAAATTTTTATAGGCATTATATCAAAAAAGATTGATGTATTATAAATTTTTCATTCCAAGGTTAGTGAATATTCCATTTGAGAATTTTCACAGGTGTACTGTATAAGGCTCACTTTGTTGGATTATGAATGAATCCAATTTATGAATGTTCTCCTGGAACAGAACTTGTTCCTAAAATGGGGACTAATTGTATTCAATTTTAGTTTTGACATTTGAGGAGGGAAAAATAGTAAATATATTTTAGGCATATATTAAGTTTTACACCAAATAACAAAATTACATCCAGAGAAATTTTAAAACAACTGCTTGAAAAGATTGATGCTTCATTGGGGAACATTTATTCATATTTTATGTAACTTGGTCTTCTGAATTATTTTACTTACAGAACCTTATATCTTGTTTATTGTCATTATTTTAAGAGTTAAATTATTGAGCTGATATTATTTCATGCATCACACATTTCTGTCTGAAAATAAAATTAATATTTACATTTACTAAATTACTTCTCAATACCTTCTGCTACAGATGCATTATGAATACAATTTTATAGACAATAAAATATGAAACATGTTATCTACCCTTTATTTTCAATGAGTATGTGATAACTTTTAAATGATAATTATTTATTATTTATAAGCCCTGCTGCTTAATACAAACTCCACATCAAAACAATCTATAGGAAGATGAAAGTTCTTTCTCCATCAATTAGTTGTACTCATATTAAGTTCAACTACTGTTTCAAAATCTGAAGAAACAAGAAATGACATAACAATGAAATAAGCATAATCTTTTAAACCTTAATTTCTAAGAATTAAATAGGGTTTATGTGAACAAGTTCATGGAACACTGATTTTTCTCTCCTATGTCATTTTATCCTGCAAGTTTTACCGTGTATTTGACATATCACTTTATTAAGCTGAATGGTGCCCAGAAGCTCTAAGCATATTACATGACCTTTTTGGTATTATAAGCTTTATGTTTTTTTTTAAATAAGCTACATTTGAGTAGCTTCAAAGAAGCAGTGCAAACTCAAGAAAATTAAGTTGCACATGACACTTGAATTTATCTGAGTAACTACATGATGCATTTCAATGGAAAGGGAAAGAGAAAACAAAATCACAGGATTAAAAGAACTTTGTGAGATATTTTGAGAACTACGATCAGTTTCAAGGGTTAGCACACAATTGTAAATATGTGTGCTGGCAACATCAGAACATTTATGTACACAAAGAAAATATTGACAGAATGGAAGGAAAAATTAATAGCCATGGAATAACAGTGGGAACTTCACTATGTCACTTTTAGTGACTGAACACTGAGAGAGGAAGTAAATAAAAAAAAGACATACACAACACAACAGACAAAATGAACTTAACAGACATGAACAGAACTTTTCACCCAATACCAGAACATACTTTCTTCTGAATCATACACAGAAATTCATCTGACAAAATCAGTCACAAAAGAAGGCTTAAGAAACTAAGAGGATTATTATAATCATACAACACATTCATTTCATCACAACAAAATGAAGCTAGAAATTAATACAAGCAAGAAAATGCAAAAATACACAGAAATACTTGGAAAATGACATTATTGAACAAACACTATTTCAAACAAGAAATGTCAATTTAAACATACATTGAGATGAATAAAGTAAAAACAAAAATTTATAAACTTATACAATGCAGCAATAGGAGTACTAAGATGTTTAGAGCAGTAAATATCTACAAAAAGAAGTTCTAAAAAAGATTAACTTTATAATTCAATTAACTAGACATAGAACAAAGTAACTCAAAGATAACAGAAGGAAGGAAATTATAATGATGATAGCAGATAGAAATTGAGAAAAGGAAAACTAATCTCAACACCCCTAAGAAATATCAGTAAGATAAACAAAATTGACAAATCTTAGCATGACTTAAAAAAGAGAATAAAATTCAAATTCAGAAATTATAGAAGAGGTGGAAGAGACAGACTTTACAATAGGTCTCAGAAAAATAAAGAATCATATCAGACTATTATGAGCATCTATATGCCAAAAAAATCAGATAATGTAAAGGAATGGACAAACTTCCAGATATATACAACAAACTAACTAACAAACTTCCAGATATATACAACTATACTGAGATGAAATTTAAAAAAAAGTAAAAGAAGATCTGCACCAACCAGTGAAGAGTTTGAAATAGTGGTTCAAAATTTTTCAAAAAAGATGGGTCCAGGTCTTGGCATCAAGATCCAATTTACCAAACATGGAAAGAATTATCACTAATTCTTTTTAAAGCTCTTACTCCCTGAAATATTTGAAAATACTACTTAAAATTATAACTAGCAAAGAATTTTTAAAAGAAATTAGTTGAAATTGTTAGGACACAAATAAGAGTAAAAACAAAGTACTGCTCAATTATTAATATATTGATTAGTTAGATAACTAATTATATTTTAAGAAAATGGATTTATTTCAAGAATATTTAGATGTTTCAATACTAAGTAAACTACACTTAAAATTTAAGATAATATTAAGAAGAAAATTGAGATAATCTCATACATACCAAATCAAATTAATTCTGGTTTTTTACAATTCTTAGTAAAATAAAAATTATTTCCAAATGAAGCAGGACATTTTAGGCCTATATCATATTCACATCTATCCTATTACCACTGTTTCTATAGGTTTTTTTCCCTTCTGCATTGTGACAGTCTAGTTCCTCTATAGCGATAGGAGGATATCTCCAAAGTTTACATTTAATACTTTCACTTTTCTGTTTCAGGCCCACTGATAACTTCTAAATGTATTCACAAAACTTTTGAATCAGTTTATCACAGTAAGTAAGGCCCATTTGATCCATCCTTTGTCAAACTTCTCTGTCCTCATTTCCTTTCAATTTGCATAATTCATGCTATTTGAACTCCTTAGGAATATTTTATTCCTTTCTCAGACCAATGTATTATTATTTTTCCTTTCAAATGTATATTCATGAAGTTTGTATTTTCACCACCTGTGTCTTTCTGTTACACTGGCAAAGACTGCAAAGTTTATTAATTGTCAAAATTGACAAGTGCTTATAAAAGAACTGCTTTACACTATTGATAACATTGATAAGCGGTCCAAGTTTTTGTAAGAATTGTTATGACAGTTATTGACATTTTAAGCACATAATCCCTTTGTTTCAGCAATTCTCTTCCTGAAGAGGCACTGAAACTGTACTTTTAGCTCACCATTATAGATAGATGATATATAAGTAGATAGATAGATGGATAGATAGATACATGTATACAGGTATTCATTGTACCACATATAATTGCAAAAAGCTATAACGATCCAAAGTCCATTTGACAGTGAGTTTAGTTTTATAAATTGCAATACTTTCATATGGTAGGAAGCTTTGCAAACTTTTCTAATGAATAAGGTATATCCTAGTCTAATCATAGATATAGGATGCCCCTCTTATATTTAAAAGTTAATATTGCTGTGCATATGTATACACATGAAACAACCCCAGAAGATAATTAAAGAACTATAAAAATTGTAAGTTGTGTTTATCTCCAAAGCATAGAACAGAGAAATACCAGGAAAATGGAGTAGAATTATATCCTTTTTAAACCTTTGTATCATGTTTGTATTTTTTAACTTTAAAAGTTTTCACTTCATAGTCCACTATCCACTATAAATTACTAATCTTATCAGTTAAATCCCATACATTTTATGTATATATCTCAAATTCTATATATAGTTTATATATATACACATATTCAATTTGAAATAATATTTTCACATTATGTGCTTGTCAGGCTTTAAAAATATCAAAAAGGCATCGAATATTTGCTTTTAAATTTTTCTACTTTATTATGAATTCATAGCTTAATATTTTCCTTAAATCAAAATGAAAAGACTATTAAATTAAAAGTGACAGTCTTTAATAACTTAAAAGAGAATATCTATTGCATTCTATTCTTTCAAATTATATTTTTACAATACGCATGCATTTTATTTTATAAATGCATTGATTTTCTATAAATCTATCAATTGCCTATGAATATTTTCATTCAGCCCTCTCAGAAATAATATATAGTTTGTCTGTAGTCAATAACTATTATTTAGACTATAAAGTAAGTATACAACTGTAAATCTATTGTACAACTATAGGCATCTTTTCAAAGAGATTTAGCATTGCATTATTATCTTCAATTTGTTAAGAATAAAGTAAAATCAACAACAAAGAATTTATCCCATAAATATATTATTATTGAAATTGGAGATTTTAAGCAATGTAAGTTTTTAAATCCTATACCTAGACTGTATTCAGCAGCTCTTCATAGTAACATCAATAGTTTTGTTCTTTTATTTAAGAATTTCCAAATGGGCTCACAGATTTCAACAATGATGACAATAATAATAAAAATGATAGTATCTTTGAAATAAGTCACCAGGGCCACAAGAATTTGATTTTTTTATGCCTATAATGAATAAACAACATGACCTTCTGTTTTGCATCATGCTTTAAAGGTCATATTAGATCACAGGGAAAGGTTTCACAGCATATAGACTCTCCCTGGAATCCCTCTTCTACTGATTTTGTGTTGTTTCAAACAAGTGAATTAGGTAGATAAAACTTCCCCATTTTAGGAAAGGATGGATGGCATAAACAAAAGTACAGAAGCAATGACAGAAAACATTACAAGATCTTACTTCAAGGTGAAGCATAAGTCTAGAAGAGATTATTATTAAAAGTCCTACCAGTGTGGGACTCAGCTGACATCACCAATTCCTCCGTGTTCCTAAATAATCAACTAGAAGAAAATGAAACCAGTAGCAGTATAGTTGGTAGCAATATAGATGATAACACCAGGCAAGTTCTAAAATCAAATTTAGTAATGTCTCTTTCCCTGCTCCTCTCCCTCAGAAATATTCAAAGCCATAGACCCATTGACACCTTTGAATTCCTGTTCAAGAGCATATAACAAGGTCTACATCTTAAGCAAAGGTTGCCTTTCTCCTACTGAAGAGACAAAAGAAAATAAACTCTGTCACACACAGAATTGAAAATCCAGAATGAGATTTATGAAAATTTTTTTTATTGCTCGCAGTCCATATTTAGGACTTACAAGTGAGTGAAAGATTTAAAAATTAGGACTAGTACTCACAATTTTGTAGTGTAGATGTTCACATACTCATTACAAATCTCATTAGGGACAGGACATATTCTTTTAGCATTGATCTATTCTTTCCCTATTTCTTACCAAGCATATTCTCAACCTCTCTCACTATGCCAACTTCCTCAAAGTTCCTAATATTTAATGTGCTACTGCTGAGTGAACATTCTTTATAGTTCATTTTTTTGTGTTCCATAAGTAAAGCTGAGTGAAAAATTGGCCATGAGATTTTTGATGTTTCCATATTTTTCTGTCATTATTATTTAATCTCTACTTTGTTCTTTACAAAAAAAAGACATAGAAAAGCAAATAGAGAAAAGAGTCAGAAAATGGAAATAAAGGTATATGAGAAAAGAACTTCAGCTTTCCAGGTCCACCTATGAAACTAGCACTGCAGATGCTCCTAAGGTGAAATGTTGGCATGCAGAAGTAATGCATTTCTGGGACAGGAATATTTTTTTCTGAGAATACTACAGCATCCAGCTTGGCATTAAACAATCAAAAGCAGGAAAATGGTAGACCTAGAGTCTTATTTTATCAGACATTTATATAGTCAACCTGAAATTAAAAGCCACATCTACTAGAATGGCTATAAAGCAAAAAACAAAAGGTAACAACTATGGTCAAGAGCCTGGAGGAAAAGATAACCCTTGTATAAGTTTGTTGATAATGTAGATTAGTACAACCATTATGGGAAACTTCATAATGTTTCCTTAAAAGTGAAAAGTAGAAATACAATACGATCCAGCAGTCCTGCTGCTGAGCATATATCCAAAGAATTTGAACTGAGTATGTTGAAGAGATGTCTGTACTTCTATGTCCTTTGCAACTATATTCACAATAGATAAGATGTGGAATCAACCTTAGGAATTATCAGCATATGAATGGATAAAGACAATATAATATGCATTACTTAATAGGCTTACTTTGAAATATATGCATTATATCACATTTGAAATAGGCTTACTTTGAAATAATATGCATTATATAATAGGCTTACTTTGAAAATGGAATTATAATATTAAATACATACAGGAAGGATTATTTCTTGGTGATTCAAA
This sequence comes from Cuniculus paca, assembly GCA_004365215.1. Lineage (NCBI taxonomy): Eukaryota > Metazoa > Chordata > Mammalia > Rodentia > Cuniculidae > Cuniculus > Cuniculus paca. Next base: position 15,369 of record RJWT010020248.1, read on the forward strand.
GGCCTCCTCTACTCATATCAAATTGTGTCTCCTGTGGTTATATAGCTTTACCTTTTTTGTTATACGTTGTGTATATTTCAGTTAGAAATCTTCACACCACACTCTATATGATTTAAAAATTTATCTGTGATAGGGAAGTAATTAGATCAGAACATGTTATGGTTTAGAGTCTGCCAAAGTTTACTCAAACTTTCCCAATATCGTTTCAAAATCACTAAAAGAGGAAGATCTTCAATCTATAGTTTAAAATTTGTAATGAAGGTTTATACTTCAGTAAACCTTGTAAGCCTTCTTACCAGCAAATGGACGGATACATCAATTTGCAAAGCACCTCTGAGGCATCAGTAAAGTATATATTCTTTACTTCCTGGTAGCGACTAAAACAAGTATCACACTGCCAATATTTCTGCTCGAAGCCATTTGTTCAATTGTGATGAATCTTTAATATTCCTTTTTTAGTGTGTCTCTTCCCAATACACTCAATATATTGCCATCATCTGCAGAGGACAGAGAAGTTATGCCTTGGGTTCACTGAAGCCTCTTTTTATTTATACTCCCATGTTCTCAAACAAATGTTTTTAAGAACAATAGGCAAATACCTGCCACCTGGAAGAAGCTAACAGAGGCCCAAATACATAATTCAGCTAATTTTAGGTCTTAGTTCTGCCTTAGTGCTGTGAATAACTCCTTTTTTCCTGGATCTTTGTATGTCCTGACTAGACAATATTTCCGCAGAAGTCAAGCATTTATATGCGATTTACCTCATACTAATTTCTCATCCATGTTCTAAAACTTTTCTGTATGCAAATATCCCAATTTTATACATAATTTGGAAATTCTAATTCAACTTCAAACTCCATGATGAGGTTACCCTTGATTATTCATGCAGTGTACCTTTGGGAATTACTGACATTGTTCATGCAAAAAACGAGAGCTGTGTTTCTATCCATGAGATGCACACCAATAAAAAAAGACTGAAAAACACACACTACTAACTCTGGATTCAGTTATTAGGATAGTACCTCTGTCTTATCTGGAAAAATTACTACTTTCAAGTTACTGGCACAAATATGATAGAAAATCACATTTCTCTAGTTTTTATTTGCTTATTTCACTAGTTATCTGTCCCACTGTAATATGTCTAGTAGTAGTTAGATTAATGAAATAGGCAAGGTAGAATAGGCTATATATCACCTTAAGTCAAAAAGTCACTTGGCCCTCTAGGGTTTATCTTCCTGGTCCATCACATTTGTTCTTTTGTCCTGGGTTGGGCAATTGTGGCTCTTGATCTGAGGCATCCTATAGGAACTCTTAATTATTCATGATTTTTTTCCCATAGTGGTCATGATGCTGACCCAGTGAACCCAGTGGGTCTTCATCTCAGATGATTTCAATTATGGTGCATAATAGTCAAGAAGATCTTACCCCTTACAGAATTAATCTCTTGCAATTAAGAAAATAACCAAAAAGGGACTAGGACAATATGTATATGAAAGCGAAGTTTCCAAAGCATAAATGAAAATAGAAGTCTGACCCACAATTTCTACAGAAACTAGTTCAGGAATCAAACTACACCTCTGCAACCATCAGTTGAGAAGTGTCAACACATTTTCAATAACTTTCAGGTTCCCTAGGTGTGAATTCACATCCATTTCAGGACCAAGTTGAAAGGCTGACTAGGTTCCCCATGCCAATTCCAGAGAAGGTCTTGCTCCCTGTGCCAGCAAACTTCCCTTTTTGTTTTTACTCGCTCTCTCTCTCTCTCTCTCTCTCTCCCCCCTCTCTCTAAAGTTTACCTACTCTCTACCAACCTTTGATCTTCTGGCAGACAAAAGTGATGGAGGCTGATATCTACACCACAGCAAACCCTGAATAAAGATCCCATTTGCCCTCATTTGGTTGGTATTCATTTATTTATACATTTACCCATTTGAACTACATACAAATTATTTCTGATTTAAACTTGCACCTAAAAATAGATACACAAGCTAGAATTAAAATTTGAATAGACTTCTAAGAGAAATTTCTAATAAAAAGCTTTCAATATTTTATCTATTAAAATTGCATAGCTTTTTAAATAGGTTGTACCCCTACCAACACTATCTGCTGGATTCATTTTGCTGGTATTTTGAAACTATTGCAAAAAAGAATAACAAGAAACTTATTTTCCATATTACTTTATTTATAGATTATTAATCTATTTTCTATGATTTTTTATATCTACATATCTGTGTGCCATAAGTGATAAATCAGTAAAAATAAATTTAAAGATTAAAAATGATAGAGTGAAGATCAGCAACAAAATACAGCCTCTCTAGGACTTGTAATAAAGACATCTGGCAAACAAAAACTTAATGAAGAAAAAATAAGTAGATTTTCAGAAATAAGACCCAACAGAAAAATTATTAACAATACCAAAACTAGAGAAAATGAAGATAACACAAACATAAGAAAGAAGTCTGGAATGCTAACTGCATCTCCTGTGGAGGTGGACCTGTCTCTGAAAACACATGATAAGTCCCAAGAGAGTTGGCAGCCCCAGGCAGAAGCAACAGACTGGGCCAGAAGTGCTAACTCCAAGGAAAGCAAAAACAGTGTGGAGTTTCACTCTGAA
>RJWT010020249.1:0-18040 GCA_004365215.1 Cuniculus paca
CTCATTTTCATGGACATGACCCTCTTGTAGGGGAGACTCATGCAGGACTCTCACCAGTGCATCTAAACAATTAAAGTTCGCTAAGTGGTCTAAAGGAAAGAGCACCTTTCTTTTGCTATATGATTAGCACTGATTTTTGGCTCAAAAATACCGGAAAGAAGAAATCTAACTCTCCTGAGAAAATGACAAAGCCAAGGGGCAAGATAGAAGGCAGCTGCAGGAGGAGATGGTGCGCACATCAATCTGTCAGCCTGGCCTGCAGCCACACGGACTCCTCCGGAGAGCGACAGTGCGTTTTCCTGATGGCCGGAGAGGAAGCTCCAGTTTTCCAGTCGTGGGGAAGGAATTAACAGTGACCTCTAGGGTCCTGGCATCTGGGCCTTGGCTTGGTTGAGGGTGGTGGATGCAGTCCAATCTGGCATCATGGAATTTCTATTTTCTTCTTTTGCTTTTTAAAGATTGTGAGCTAAGTGTTGTGACCTTTGAAGGACAGGGCATATTGTTATTTAAGGAAGGGAGAAAGATGCGAAATGGTTACAAAAGTATCTTCAGTACATCCTGATTAGATGCATCGGACAGACCTGCCTGTGTGCAAGGCGGGGCTCAAGCTGAGGCACGGAAGCTCACTGGCAGGGCTCCTTTTCCCGCTCAAGCACGCCCACGTGCACGTGCGCATGTCCACGCACGCTCTGCAGGGCTGAGTTCTGGATGATTTTTATGTCGTAAAACAGCTTAGCCACAAAAGATACTGAATCATATCACTTCAAACTAAATCATCTCATTTGGTTATTTTAAAATAACCATCTAGGAGGAGAATAGCTGGGTCGAATGGAATTTCTATTTTTTTTTTTGAGAAATCTCCGTACTTATTTCCATAGCTTACATTTCCACCAACAATGTAGAAGTGCTCCTTTTTCACCACAGCTGCACCAGCATTTGTAATTTTTTTTTTGATGATGGCCATTCTTTTAGGGGTAAGATTTCTCTCTTGGTATCTTCCCAAAAGTCAAAGACATCATATTACAGTAAGACATGTACACTATTGTTTATAACAGCACAATTCATAACAAGTAAATATTGGAAGCAACCCATATGTGCATCAACAGATGAATGGATAAAGAAAATGTAGTATTTATACACAGTAGAGTACTCCTCCGCCATAAAGAAGGATAAATTTGAGTCACTTGTAGGAAAATGAATGCACCTTGCAAACAATGTTAAGTGAAATAAATCAGATACACATGCTTAAATAACATGGTTTCTCTCATTAAGACATCCAAAGTACAAATAGAGGATACTCTTTAAAATAAAAAAATAAATAAAGTAGAGGATAACATAAAAGACCAGTGAAAGGAACAGGGAGATAGATCTTTTGCAAATGGGAAGGGGGCCAAGAGACTAGGGGTAGAAGGAAGGGTGAAAGAGAAGGGGTTGTAAAAAGATTTTACAATCTTTTAAGATGCGTCACATACCTGTACCAATTACCCACAAAGAATGTAACCATCACAGGCCGCAAATGTAAACGAAAGTAAAAATAATAATGAAAATGGGGAAAGGAGATTTAGAGATGGAGGGAGGGAGGGAAGAGAGGGGAGGGGAAGAGGAGTCAAATAATTAGGGCATGGTAAGTATAGGTACCTACTCTCTAAGATGAACGAAAACCTCAGGTGCTGCAAACATATGCTAATAAAAGCATAAAAAAATACCCATCTACCCCAAATCTTATGACTAGCATTGCTAAGCGAAGACAAAGAGCATAGCTAAGATTTAAATGCAAACAAGGCTTCCTGTTGAGTGGCAGAAAGAGAAGCAGTCCGTCTGAGGTTCCCTTCTGCAGCATCTAAACTCCCAGACTTCCCAGGGAACTGTAGTAAGTGATCTCCTTACAAATCTTAAACGAAGCATAAATAAAACTCCGCGGTGGCAATGATGTCTCTTTCTGGCCCACGGCACCAGCTGTGTAGGCTCCAGAGCTCCATGGAGCTCAGCGACAGCTTGGCTGCTGCAGCTCACTGCCGTTTGTACCAGGTGCCGAAGGACAGGCTCAGCCTGCTGCCACCTCTGCCTGGCGCCAAGTCCAGCCACTGAAAAATAATTTCGAGGTGGTGGCCACTTTTGTTTGCAGAAACCGTTATGTGTTCCCACTATTCAAATTTCTCTGCAACAGAATTATTAGACCAGAGGGTCTAGAAAATTAAAGGAAGGCAGCAGGAAAAGCCATGACCTACTTAAAGAGAAAACCAGTATGTTCATCAACGAGCTGTATCCCCAGTGGGAAAACACAAGCAAGCCTTTTTAAAGACATGTCCTAACAAGTTTAGCATTTTCCTAAAAGTTATTTCTTGTTTTACTTTTTTGTTCTCCCCATAGTTTATTTATTATTTTTATTTTCTAACTGGAAGCAGCTTCTTCAAATCTTTCAGCTCCTCTAGAGATAGAGAAGAGTCAAAGTCTGCCCCACTGTGAGCGCTATGTTCAGGTCTGGAGGCTGACTTCAGGGAGGACACTGGCAATCCTGAGTGCCGGCCAGCTGGGGCTTGGAGGACAGCAGCCTAGGTCCTGCTCCAAGTCACAGTCAGTTCATTTTATAAAGCAAGCCGTGGCCCCCATTCTCCCACTCTAAGTGACTCCACTTCTAGCTTCCCAGGTAAATGACCACCCTCTGCCCAGCACAGCCAGAAGACACAAACAGATAACTGATTCATACATAGTAACTTATCGAGTTTAATCAGGAGCATGTGGACACATGGGCATATCAAGTCTATGGCTACACCACCCTGAACACGCCCAATCTTGTCTGATCTCGGAAGCTCAGCAGGGTCGGGCCTGGTTGGTACTTGGAGGGGAGACATGGGCGTATGAGATCCTGAGGGAAACACCAGACACATGAGCTTATCAATCGCACGAGACCTAACCCCTTCATCTAAGACTTGGAAGAGGTGGGGCACCCGGGGACAGCACATGGCTCCAGCTGAGCACGGTTTCTTGCTGTCCACGATGCTGGTTCACTTGAAAACTGCCTGCCTTGCTCCTCGACAGCCACCAGGCTGCTGACCCGTGCCCTCGCCACGTGCAAGCGTTCTTCCGCATTGCTGTCTGCCGTCTTGGCTCAGTAAGGACTCTGTTCATCCTTCTCGGTCTTCTGTCACTACTGTAACTCATTGTGTAAAGCAGCACATAATATATATACATATACTCATATACATATACTCATATACATATACTCATAAAAAAAGCAGCCTAGTTAAGATTGGAATAGAATAAAAAAGCTATGGTCATGCTTACCAAGCAAAACCAAGTCTTTGGTAAATGAATGCTAATGAAATTGATGAAGCTTGTGAAATTATTGTTATTCAATAAATTTTCATAGCGCAGGAAGACACCAATGTGACTGGTCCATGAAAATCGCATGCCTTGCTCTGCAGGCAGCGATCCGTCCCTTACGTGGGTATGGAGATGCGAGTCAGCAAACCCAGACTTTTCTGAAAGTCACCATGGTCAGGGTAAAGAGCAGGAGTCCCCAGACTCGCTTTGGAAGAAGAGTGGAAGTTACAGCTGCAGTTCCTATGCAGTCCTTCAGTGAATGTTTCAGCCGCCACGCATTTTACCATGTGCCACTTTAATCTTTATTTAATATTGAGTTACCAACGTATCATAAGGAAAGTGCGCATGACCCGCCTTTCACGTATATCACTGCTTCCAGGCGTAACACCAACGTCAGTAACTTGGGATCCTGCTTTACGTTTATTCTGAATGAGATGAAGACCAGGAGAAAAGTTAGTTAACTGTTCATGGCAGTGTTCCCTTCCACAGCACAGACTTTATGAGAGAAAATCCTTATCTGAAATGTTTACCTGGGCTCAGAATGGAGAACAACTGATCTGTGTGTACCCACTTCAGGCCAGAGAGATAGTCCACAGGAAGGGAAGGTCAGTCCCATCAACACCTATTAGAAAAAGTTCCAGGAGTTGGGAGAGTGGGTGGGAGTGGGGGCGAATTACCCTAAGTATCTCTGGGAAAAGCAGGTTTGATCATGCAGTTGGATAAGTGAATGCAGACCATGAAGCCTTCCTGTTTAAGGAAATTGCAATGCTCAAGAAGGGCAGGCTTGGCCCATTCCATTTATTGAGCAATTAGTATGTGTCAGACATGGCCACTTTTGGTTTCTACATTGGGTCCCATCTTCCTCGCACCTCTTTGGTACTATAGAATTTTTCATTAATATCCATAGTAAACTCATAAATGAAAACCCAAGAGTTAGGGCATCTTTTCCCAGTCTTCCCTAGGAAAGGGAACTAGAAAACATGGATTGCAGTCTAGTTATGCCAGTAACCACAAAACCTTGGACCAGTCATTGCATCTTTCTGGGCCCCAACTTTTCTTATCTATAAAATGATGGGCCTGGAGAGACAGACTGGAAATTTGCAAAGTCCGTGAGTACACAAGGACCAAGTATGGTCTGCTGACCACCTTATGATTTGTAAACATACGTAATGCCATTCTCCAAACAGATTTAGAAATGTTACAATTAAGAAAATTCAAAATTAAGTCTCAAATTTATAAAATTCAACCTAGTTCTTCTACAAGAAGTTAAAAGCATGGCTATCATCATATGTAACTCATGAAGGAATTAGAAAATGTTTGGTACAACTCAACAAATGACAGATAATCTTTTAATATTCTGTTTCATTAATATTCTTGAAACCCTGTGTGCAAAGGAAAAAATATTCTTTTCAGGCAAGGGCTGAAGGTAGTTCGGTCTTTAGCATCCAGATTCAAAATCAAGATTGTAACTTCTAAGACACAACATATTTTCATGTAATGACTGCAGTTTTTGCCAAGCCATCAACAGGCATATCTGGCTAATGATACATGTAGCAAGACCAGTTGAAATGAAGTCTAAAACAGAGCAAAATGGGTCATTCAGTGATGTGATTTCTAAAAACATTTCAAGTATTTTCTCCATGAAATGAACAAATGGTTATGTAGTTACTAAAAAGTAAGTGACTCGATCACAACAAAATAGGAGTTGGTGGCAAAATCGGGAGAATTTCAACCTCTAAAGATAAAGCAGTTCCTGTTACCAGAATGTACCATGTCTACAGCAAAAAACAGAAAGATGATGTATTCAACAAAGGGTTTACATTGGGAGGCAACTAGCAAACATCATAGGGACTGGCTAGCAATCAAGAATGAGTAGAACGGATCTCTTATCAGTTTTTCTCATCAGCCACGGAGCTCCTCAGAAATGGTACAAGTGGTCTGTCTGCATCTATGCACACCAAATCACACTTCTAGAATATATTCTTCAAACAAACTTTGCCTCCATGCCTGGCGTGGTTCGGGATAAAACACCACAGATGGCATCTTCATCTCTGACTCTTTCCCTAGTGGAAGAACAAATTGGTGGGTGGATTTCCTTTCCTTTAATAATGTTTCAGCATCAGTTCCCAAGTGCTTTTCACTTACTGTTACCAGATCCCATGTCTTTTTTAGATCCAAGTCCAAACTGTGCTAGGAAGTAAAGACAGCTGTTAGCAAACAGCCTCTGAAATGGCTGGGAGGACAGGAGGAGCTTCTAATCATTGCCATTTCCTGGATCTTGCACTGATGCGTCCATTGGGAAGCTGTTTCCAGATAACAAACGTGTAGATTCTTACGAACACTTTGCTTTTTCCTTTTGTTTACAGTCTCCCAAATAAAATGAAAATGCTCCAGAAAGGAGTAAGTTTTCTCAGCTTCCCTGTCAGTTGTGTGGTGGCACTAAACCTCTAAATCCCATTTTGAACTTGATTTTCAGTAACGCAAGGCTGGCTACCGGCATAGAACCTTATTTGATTTTTCCTTTCATCAGAAAGTACTAGGTAATAACTTGACAAAACAAAACAGTGCTGAGCCCCATTTGCTAGAATTGGTCCTGTCTGCTAGGAGCCTCTATTCTGAAAGCAGCTGTTTTCAAAGTTGGAGAAGTTCATTCTCAGGTCATCTTAGGGGTTTGGTCAAGGAGAAGCGATCCTGATGGTTCTACCTCACCAAGATACCACCTCATCTAGAAGTTAGCACTTAAGAGACAAAATGGTGTTATTATCACACCAATTATATTTAATGAACTAAAAAAGCAGGTAAACTGGTAGTGTATGGCAGTGAAGGCTTGCTATTAGGTTAAAAAAAAATAGAGGATAATCTCTATTTTCTGCTATGCAATGCCTCACAACTTTACTCATCTCTAATACGTATCTTAGACTGACACAAACTTTTTAAATTTGACTTATATGTAAATTTTTAGGCAATTAATTCTTATAGGCACATATAAGTTAAATATGCTTTCCTTTGTCTATAATTTGCCCCCATGCACAAAACAAAACAATCACAACGATACCCCCCAAATCCAGTTCATCTCACTTCTAGTTACTGCTCTGCTTTGTTAATTCCCAGCTCAGAAAAGCTGGGAGTGCAGAAATTATTTTTAAAAAGGCAATTCTGAATTTAGCTACCTCAAAATTATGCAAGAGAATGGATTGGGTAATTACTGGGACATGATTTAGAAAACATAATTTTTTAAGTAAAAAAAAAATATGGGATTAGTAGAGAAGCTAAACAAAGACATGGCTTTCACTTCTGGCACCAGCTGGCCTCACCTGTAAGTCATTATTATTACGCAAGAAAATCTATTGTACCACTGAAAAGAATCAGAAAAACCCTCAGAGAGCTCTCATTATCCACTACCTAAAGGAAACAATTCTAAGAGAGGGAAACATTTGAATCTAAAAGCAAAATAGCTATATGCACTTACCTGAGACAGTAATTTTAGAAAGACTGTATGAAAAACTTAAAATGAGGATTAGTAATATGGCTAGAAATCACTGAGTCTATGAAAAACCAAAATATCACACAAAATTAGGAGTTGTTCGTCTACTTCATGGAAACATCTAATGTTTTCCCCGTAGAATCCCATTAGGAACTTCCATGCTCAGATCTGTGTGGCTAAAGGGTAAACTTATTTCAGGCTCCTATTTTCAGAACTCTGATGAACTATCACCACTTCCCATACCTAAAAACATTTATATTTAGTTTTACTTATTTTAATCTGTATATTTGTTAATTTTAATGCCTTTTTCTTCCCTATTGCAAGACCTTAGAATGGTTAAGCGATGACCTTCACTTTTAGAAGACTATGTCAACACGTTTTAAATCTACAATAATTAACACAATTCAGTGATGACACAAAGTTCAAGGTAACAGAGGAGAGACTCTAGAAAGAGTGTAATGGGCCAAAGTTGGCCTGAAATTCGATAAAAGGTACTGGGCCTACTGGGTATTCATATGGGGAAAAATAAACAGATCTTGATGTCTACATCATTAAAAATAATCAACTCCCATTCAATGGAAAATCTAAATATGAAAGGTAAAAAATAAGGTTCTAGAAAAATATAGTCAAATGTCTTCATAATGCTGCTCAAGCGAATAGTAAACAGGCAAAGAAAAGTCCTAATAAAGCAAATAACTGAAAGACTGGACTACGCTAAAATAGAACTCATTCTTAGACATTGCCAAACAAATGAAAAGGTAGCCCACAAACACATGCCATGAATGTAAAGATCTTATATGCAAAACATATGCAGAACTGCAAATGAGAAAGAAAAGAACAGAAAAACTAGCAAAATACTTGAATGAGCATTTTACAAAAGATGATGCCCAAATGGCCGATACTGAAAGGTGACCAAGCTCACTACTTACCAGGAAAATGCAAATAGAAGCTGATTCTACCCGAAAGACCCGGATGAAAGACTGGTGATACCAAGGACTGGAAGAGATGCAGAGCTGGAGGGGCTGCAAACTGGTACAGATCTTTTGGAAGTCAGTTTGATGGCATCTACTGATGCTGAGCATAAGATTACCTTAAGATTCAGCAGCCCTCTTCCCAGGTATTTTTCAGCAGAAAGAGGTACACATCCGCACCTAAAGGCGCGTACGATTGTTGGCAGCAGCGCTATGTACAATACCCAAATGGTCTAACAGTAAAACGGATGGCACAACTGTTGTCTACCCACAGGTCGAACTATCCAGACAGGAGAATGAACAAACGTAGCTGTAGGTAGCAATCTGAATAAATCGCACAAACAACGGTGAGTAAAAGAAGTCAAGCAGAAGACTGTCTGGTGTGATCCCACCTAACATTATAAATAAGACAGACATTTCTGTGATGGGGGAATCACGATCTGGACAGAGAAAGGGGCTCTTGGGTGCTTGTTTTGGGTGCTGCTTACATGGATGCATTCCTTCCATGTGTGCATTTCTGAGGCATACGTCATGCGGAAGTACAATTTTCGGAGAATGTCAGATACAGGAATTGGCAAGGAACTGCCACTACAGCAAGACACGAGGAGGGTGGAGAGGACAGGAAGGAGGTCGGAGTATGAAATAATTGAAATGATGTGGCCAGCTTCTTTCTTTCCGTCAATACTGCCCAAGCGCTGGTTGAATATGGAATAAACTTGTTTTCCATTCCTCCCTCAAGGAGTGAAAAGCTGAGCTTATTTTCCTTGCTCATAATGTTAGATTTTTGTTGACTTTTATGAAACTGGGTGGAGGGTATCTGGCCATGGGGTGGGGGTGGTAAGCGAGGCAGAGATTGTGGCTTACACTGCACTGTGATTAACTCCAGATTTTGAAAACGATCTTCAAACCGAAGAGAACGAGGAAAACATTCCAAGATTTGGAGGGAAATGACTCAAAACAATTTTCTCCTGTGTGACTATTGAAATAGAGGCTGATGAGACCAGAAAGCAAGTACCACGCTCCTCAAGGCCACCACTCCCGCTGGGTGAGCCTAAGAAAACCTGAGTGAAGAGCAGGATAGAATCATTAGGAGACGCAGAGAAGGGGTCCTGTCATGATAATAAACCACCTGACAAATCTTCGCATGAGGATGAAAACTTGCAGCTGTTTTTCTCACCAGGAAAAAGAACAGCAAGACTACAATCCTTCCTCCTCTTCCCTTCTGGCCTCCTGCATCTACCGGTAATTGTTTCAGTGAACTTGAGCGTGGCAGTATTCATAGAAAAACAATACCCAGCTTGAAAACAAAGCTTCCTAGTAGGATGCGTTCTGGTCAAAACTGAACATGAGAAAAGATGTATTAAAGCATCCGTTCAATTCTTCCCCGGCCACACGCTGCATTTGACAGGATTTCCAATTTGAGGATCTCGTCAAGTCCATGAAATGCCTTACCTATTGTATGAAAAACTACCAGCCAGAAAAAAAGAGCTTGTCTTTTATATTTGGCATAAAGAATTTCAAATCACACTAATTATTATAATACTCAATTACATGACGTTGAGAATTCTCGGTAAGTTAATTGAAAGAAGATGTGATAATGAAACAGCTCCTTTCCTCAGATTTCTGCCAAACCCTCAATACCGAGGCTGCACCTCTGATTCTCAGCCCCACTGGCCTGGGTTTTTGCCATTCCAGACAGCCTGGTACCCCAGGGATGAGCCAAGGTATTCATACTCGCGCGTAAGGCTTTAAAGCCGAATTCTGGGCCCAAGTCACTACTCCATGAGTGTGAAATACAAAGCTGTAGCCAACCAGTCAAGGCGGAAGTACCCCTCCCCATGTTCCTGTCGTGCACTGTGGTTAATGGAAATCAAAGCCGAGAGTAACTAACTGCCAAACTGGGCATGAGCACGCATGCCTGGAGTCCCAGGACTCTGGAAGGCTGAGGCAGGAGGATCACGAGTTAGAGCCTAGCCTGGGCAATTTAGGGGAACCGTGCATTAAAAAACAAACAAACAAACAAGCAAATGGGCAATGTAGCCCAGCATGAAGGCTGAGTTCAATCCCCAGTACAGGGGGCAAGAAAACAGTAACTGCACCATAGTCTGATTCTTAGTACCCAATTCTTGTTCCATTTTTTCCAGCACAACATCCAGCAGTCACAACAGAATCTGAGGCTGGGTAAACTCCTACTGACTTCTAGAAGTCAACCCAGGGCTGGCAACCTTGTAAGGGACACTCTGGAACAAGTCAGGACTTTACCATCAGTACCTTAATTTTCCACGGCAGGACACTGACAGCACTCAAAGATAAAGCAGCTACCAGCTGTGTGCTCACGTGAGTGGATGCATCATCTCCGGCCTGGCACTGTGGGTGGTGGGCAACGCCAGCACCAATGCTGCACGTGGCCGGGCAGCAGCTCTTGACCAGGGTCCTCACACCGGGGCAGAACTGGAACCTCCCGAAGACTTAACAGATGGAGACTGCAGCACAGAACTACAAAGCAGCCCTGGTATCTTACTGGCTCTCAAATTTTAATACGAGTGATTGACTGGTTTTTGGGGTGCTGGTATTCAAACCAGGACTGTACCCATGCTAGACGAGTGCTCTACCACTGAGCTCCACTCCTGTGCCTGGTGATCTTTAAAATACCCATTTGCAAGCTCTGCTCTGGGGATTCTGACTCAGTTGGTACAGGATGGGGGCGAGAACTGGCATGCATGTTTTGTTAGATGTTTTCCTTAAAACGACCTCTCCTTGGCATCTTGATCAGGCTGACACTCGGCAGCTGTTCTCTAGGAGTCACCTGGACCGCAGTGGCCTCTCCTCCACTCCAGGGAGGTTGAGCTATTCCTGCTGTCCTGCTCGGGTAATACGCGGGCTTCCAGTGAGATGTGAATTCCTCTGAGGCTCCGTCAACCCACACCTTGGGACTGAAGAGGGTTCCCATCCTGTTTCTACGCTGAAAATCTCTAACTTGCCCTCGGGAAGTCCCTTTCCTTCATCACTGGCTTGCTCCGTGGAGAGGGAGGGGCTCCCTGAATGGTCGCGCACCAAGGACCCCACAGACTTCCCGCCTTGAGCGCACTTGCTGGCTCGAGCTCTGCAAGCTTTTCCCACCGAGTAAGACGTAGAGGGGGTCCCGTGCCTACAAAGCTTCAGACACAGCAGTGACAAACTATGCGAAGGAGGTATAAGCAAAATTACTTATTTAAAATTTCTTTGTAGATATTAAAAACAAAGTCTTCGTGCAACACTCACAAAGGAGTTGTAAGTTCAGTGGTTTCTCTACTGGAAGACAACACTTCGAGAACCATGCAGTTACTAAATGTTATTGCTGACTGCTACCATTGGTAACCATCGTAATTCGCAATCTGCAAATAAGGTGTCTGGGAAATTCAGAAAGCACAGACTCGGGGGCATCGGTTTGTTTCCTCCTGAGGTTCCGTTCAGGCAGCAGCAACCCAGTGACCAGGGGCCCGATGGATCCATGCCAGTCCACATGTTATACTCACCACCGCTGTGTCACTGTGAAGAGAATGAGGAGCAAGTACTTCGTGATATTCTGCTAGGAGAAAAGGCCGGGTGAAGAATGATGTTTAGCATTACTGGCTCTTGTCCATGAAAGCAGGGGAAGACAGGAATCTCTATCCTGATTTCCTTTGGGAAGCAGATACCCACAGCTAGGCGAAATGCGGACTGAGCCAATGGGTACTGGAGAGGTGGAGAATTTTATTGTGCACCTTTTCACATTTACCGTATTCCGAGCAATGTAATTACACATTATCTATTTTTTAAATACATTTAAAACAAAAACATCTCTCAGCCCCAAATTTCTATGTGCCTCTAGCAGGAACTATCCATCTACCATTTCAGGCACAGGAAGAAGAATGAAAAGAATTAAAATCTTTACCTGCACCAATAAACACAAAGACTTAGGAGAATTTCTTTATGTGAACATTTTTTAAGAGTACAAAAATCAAAAGAAAATCCTTGGAAAATATTTTCAATGACTGTTTCTGGCTTATAAAAGATTGGTGAGATTCAATTAACATGGAGAACATACAATGTTTGGATGTAAGACCATTCTATGACACACGACCTGGGAAAATAGCTTGAAATACAAAAGTACAGTTGTGATTCAGCCAATGGCACCAAATCAGAACAATTTTATTATTTAACATAACACCAATGTATATATACATTATCCTCCCAAGGAACAAACAATTTGATTCCAAAGTTTAAAATGTAGTTTCCAAAATGAATCCTTAAATTGGAAGGAAAAATAGCCCTACAAATTAACACGAATTTCGATCCTCTATTAAAATACGCACCCCTGTCCTAGCAATCTCTCTCATACAAAAATGTATATTATAAATAAAACTTTCAAAAAAGATCTCTTGATGTCTTATTGCACCTCATCCAGAATACCTGCTGCTCTGAAAGGCTGGGGACCATCCACTGTGCTAGCTGTAGAAAATCGCTACTCACATCTGGGTGAAAACCACACGAAGATAGTTTAGGGAGGACCCTCAGGATGGCGAGCAGGGGCGGCGACCTCGTCATCATCTCACTGGACTGTTCCCGGCACCTTTTCTAGAAAAAGGACTTGTGTTTTCTACCGTTAAAAGTAATTGTACGAGATCTGAACGGATAAAAAGTCCAGTTCAAATGTCAGTTCTCTTCTTTTCAATAGAAAAAATGTAGAAGGATTTTGTCCAGTCATACGGTCCCACTCCTTCCTAGCACCATCCCTCCTTAAATCAGCTGCGGGTTACGATCAGGCTACAGGGTCCCCACAAATGCCAGCCATCCTCTGTGGCTATTGTTTTGGTCTCAAGCTTTTCAAATCTTTTAGCTGTCGCTAAGCCAAACCAGCCAGGACACGATGGCCCTCACAGTGCCAGGGTTCCTGCTAGGTTTCCACACCACTTAGCATAGCGCCCTGCGTCATAGGCATTCAATAAATACTTGGTAAATGACCGCACTATCTTTTCAGACCGCTTCCTACACTTACATGGATTAATGATTTATGAGTAATATGTTGATTTAGGGTACACAGACCTAACATGGCAACTAAAGAGGAAACACACATGACATGGAAACAGACTAGGTTAGTTTCTAACCATCCTGCCCTGGGGCAGAATACATACGTAAGGGTTAAACTATTCCAATAGTAAAAGCTGATTAGTCAAATACTTTTATTTTGCCAAGAGGCCCTAGTTAGCCTTTGGCAATAACCAAACAAACAATGAACCCCAAACAGAACCAAACCCAATTGCACGATCACAGAGAACCAGTCCATGAGGGTGGACAGGAGGCGCCGGCTAGGGGACGGCAACTTCCAGGAGGCGGTTGTTTTTTCGTTTGCAGGTTGGTACACTCCCATTCTTCTGGTTGCCCTGAATAAACTTCACACACACTTTGTCTTGTCTGAACTGCACCAGGAACCTAGGAGGAAAGAATCCAATTAAATAAAAGTGGACACAAACAGCTTCTGCTTGCAGTAACACCAGCTTTTGCTTTTTAATGGATGTTGACCCTGACAGGTAGCAGCTATTAGCTCTCCCACTAGAACTTCTGACACGGAATCTCTCTCTGTCGCTTCAGGCACACACCTCTGAGCCCTAAGTTAGCTGAAGTTCATTAACTCATCATAACCCAAAAAGATAAAAGAGAGAAGAATAATTATTTCCACATTTCCAATGGCAAAACTAACATGCCTAACCCCTGCCTTTCTCTATCCTTACACAACTAAAATATAAACAAGGGAAGAGATCTATTAAATTATCAACAAATTGAGAAAATGAAATAAGGACTTTGTCACCCTGTATGTATGACACATTGAGGACACCACACTCTGGTCTGAATCTTCCCTATCTCAGAGCAGGGGCAGCGATAGCCTGCAGGATTGTCCCTCATGGGCTCTGGGTGCTGTGGGAAATGAGGTCGCTGATCTCAGGGAGGCAGGAGCGCAGCACAGCTGGACTAGGCACCTGTGATCATTCTCTGCATCAGCACGGTGTCATGATGCGTTCCCTGTGTTTCTAAGAGACCTGTGCTCTGGGTTCTTGGCAGCTTCCGGCATGGGTCCCTGTCTGGGATGGCGGGGAAGGGACCTGTGGGTGCTTTGCTATGTTCTACCAGCTGTTTTATCAGACCAGAAAATAACTAGTATCACAGGCCAATGTGTGACAGGGCGTGGTCCCTGCTGCCCAGAAGTGAACGAATCTCTACAGGCTGTGGGCCTGCAAACCTGGCCCGTCACAGTCCTGGAGGGGTTCCACGGTTACCTACATTTGGGAAACACTATCCACACTATTATCCCCAAACCACCGAGGAGATTTTGCATTTCCACCAGGGAGTACTGTTTCATGGCACGCAGTTGGCGACACTCTGCAGGAGCCATGTTCTCAGGACAGCAGTATGGGAAATGCCTGGAAACGGCTGTCCTTTGTGTGGTCTGGAGGTAAGGTGATTTCTTCTCTTGTATGGAGGGCATTCATTAATGTGGTCGCCCAAAGATGGGCCTGCTTTGCACACATACCCAGGGGGACTGTGTCTAGAACACAAATGAGGAGTGGGAAAGGCGGTGCCACCAAGCCCAGCATCCTAAATTATGAAAAACTTCAGCCAAGGGAAGCTGAAAGCTCTCACAGGTTAAAACCATATCTGGCTCCCAACCCACCATTAACTTTTTCCTAATATTCTTATGTTTTACAAGACAGGAACAAGAAAAGTTACTTAGCCCAACAGCCCAGTCCCCAGACAGGGCACTAAAGGCCTAAGTCTCTCTTATGGTTGATACATTGTGTCAACTTGAGCAGTTTAGAAGTTTAACTGAGAGACTCAGCAGGAAGCCAGGGTTCTTACTTTGTAAATATCCTCATCCTGTGCAAAGGAGGGCAAGGATATTTTGTGAGTGTTACACCCACCCTGAAGAGGGGGGTGGCCGGTGTACAATTTGAGGGTAGAGAAGAGGCTTGCGTTTTGCCCTCTTTTGCTCTGGCTGCTGCCTTAAATTGTTGCCCCAGTGCCATGCCACCCTGCCTTGGAGCCAGCTGATTATGGGCTGAAATCTCCAAAAACTGTAAGCTAAATAAACCTTTCCTTTCCTAACTTTGGGTGTCAGGTGTTTGTCTCAGCAACGAAGAAAAGTAACCAAAACAGTCTCACACAGTCAACATCACTGGTGTTGGAAAGAACCACAGACCCTTCCCATCCCAGAGGGTGGTGCAGAGGTGAGATGCGTAAGGGTTCATTCTAGAAAGAATCTGAGAGCGGAAATAGGATAGATTGAAAAATGCTTAATTGTACCTAGGATGAATGTGATCCTAGTGTATATCTAAATTGTACCCATAAACTTAATTTAAAAAAAAGAAAAAATGTTTAATTAGATCATAAAATCTTCCTGAGCAGTCTGGTTGTGCAAGGTTTTTACAACATGTTAACCAAGATCACTTCCCCTGTTATTTAATCTGTGTAAATCTGTCTCTCCCACTAGAACATCAGGTACCAGAGGCAGGGACTTCGCCAGTGTCACCCACTGTCTGGCCTTCAGTGAACACAAGCCCTGGACCCATCCTTGCGACCGCCTGGGTCACTGCATTTTAAGGAAGAGGATCCTGGAGCTGCATGCGAACCGCGCCGCTGAAAGCGGACAGGCGCGCCGACAACACGGGAACGTACTCATCGGAAATCTCGATATTGAGCTTCTGCTTGGTCTGGCTGAGAGTTGTGCGATACAGCTTGGTGGCCATTTCAATCAGGTGGTCACTGCTGAAGAGAAAGTCTCCTTTGCTAGCCGCTTCGGAGCCCTGAAAGGACACAGCTGAAAGTCAGATGATCAATGGCAGCTGTGGGGGGAATGCTTAGGGGCTGGGCTGGCAACTTGCTGAAACACCTGATCCACCACCCTGCCATCCAGAGCCAACCCCGCAAGGGGCACCATGGCCAGCGTGGTCCTTCTCCCACCGTGCCCGAGCCCGGAGAAGGCCACTCGACTCCTCGCTCCCCGAAGACCCTGGTGATGGGTGTGCACGGTCAGGCCCAAGGAGCCCTGAACTAACTTACAGTTCACTCTGGAGAATGTGTTTAAAAAACTCTCCGTGATTTGGTTTTTTTAAAAAAAAATAACAATAACACTTCAACAAATACGTTAGGGCAGCGGCTCTCACCCTTAGCTGCCCCAGGGAACCATCTGGAGAAACCTTCGAGAAGAGGGTGCTTCTGCTCCATCCCGAGAAATTCTGGTTCGACTATGTTGGTGATGTGGCCACAGGACCACCCTTTCTTAAAAGTTCCAAGCTGTTTCCTGTGTCACCATGGCTGGGAATCACTGTCCTATGACTTGATGTGCCTGAAACTTAGCAGCCACGGTGGGGAACCCAGGCTAAGGGAAGCTTCTGGGCTTTTTCTGCTTAGAGTCAGCCAGAGAGCAGGACCATCGGGCAGATGCGCACCCCTGAACCCGAACACTATTGCTAACATTTGTGTATTCGGTCATGATGTGCTATGTGACAGGCTCCAGGCCAAGCCCTTCACATATAGTGTCTCGCATGATTCTCATAGCAATGCTATGAAGCAGCAACAGCTATTACCCCCTATTAAAGATGAGAAAACTGGCTCGGCATGTGACAATTACATCATGTGGTCACAGTCACCGTGGTTGGTGAGACCAAGTCGTGTGCCCGTATTTAGCCACTCCACTGAAGCCAGCGGCCCTGGCTAAGCTAAAAACACATCATGTTAAAAAATTCTAGAGGTCAAAATCACCAGGCAATTGTTTACTGTAGTTGGATCTTTTGATTAAAAACCCCAAATTAAAGATGAACAAGAAAACATCTGCTCAACTGGTATACCGAAGGAACAACAGGAGATGTGATTTAAAATATTTTGATGTTTCCAGGTATTAGTTCCCAAAGTCAAGAGAGCAGGTCAAAGTGACTTCACCTTACTGAATTACTGAAAATCGAGCCTAGGTCGTAAACGTGTAATACTGCCAGCATGTGCAAATCAATACAAAGACTGCCGGACAAAGGGACCGGTCAGGTGGACACGTTTTCAAATCAACGGCTGAAAAACTGGACAAATGAAGCAACCTCTCAGTGACGTCCACAGGTGAATGTTTACCTCCTTGAGGTGGACAGCGAAAAAGCCATCATTCTGTGAGCTCATGGACACCTTGGTCACGTCTACCAGTGGCACCTCCGACTTGATCTGTCCAGACTTTTGGTCAGCAAGGAGGAGGTTATTATTTGTTAGGAGAAAAATCCGGGAGGTACTCTATAACAAAACAAACCAACAAAAATGTAAAATCAGTGATGAAAAATACCCCCAAAATGGTCCATGAGTTTAACACACTAGTTATTTGCAGAAATGTGCATTTTATTCCAGTATCTTTAAGCAGCACATATAGCTACATAAACTGAGAACACACGAAATGGCATAAGCAGCATATTTTAATTTGGAAAAGTTTCAGATAAAACACACAATTCTGCCTAAGCTTAATGGGAAGGTGAAATTGCCTCCTTCAAAGTATTCTGAAGATATGAAATGCTAATTTTAATACTCAGAAAACTAAGGGCTCCCAAGGAAATCTAAGGATGCTGGTTTACACTGATTAAGGGGCTTAGCAGTTTTCAGGGTTAGCATTTTTACCTTCCCATTGGCACGGTTAATTTTGTTCACAACTTCAGCAATGATGATCTTTTCTTCAATGGCATCTTTGAGTTTCTTATACTTAGGGTCCTTGTTGATTTCCAGGTAAGCTCCTTGGAATGGTTGCCCGACACTGAAGAAAAAAAAATTTCCTGCATTTTAGAAATGGTTTCAAATGTATTTACCCCTGGTAACTGACAACTTCACGAGACACTATTTCAATTTATTTTATGTGTTTCGCTTGCACCTATGTATCTTTGAAGTGACCGCAGCATTCGGTAGGTCTTGACTTTGATAAAAAATCTTCAGGCAGAATAATCTGAATAGAAATCACTGAAATCAAAGACACCCACACTCAAACACGCGGCCTCTTGCGAAAGAAAAGGGCATCTCTTACAATCTGTTAATACCAAGTTAACAGCTGCCCACCCAGGGTTTACTAATGCTTTTCAACAGTATGCACCCAGGAAGAAAGCTGAAATGAGGACCATCGCCTGCTCCAAAGAAAAACTGCACTTTCTTGCCAACAGTAAGATCAACAGGCCTCAGGGTAAAACGGATCTGGGATGATCACTAAATGGACACAAGGGGCTGGGCCCAC
>RJWT010020250.1:0-18038 GCA_004365215.1 Cuniculus paca
TAGGAGGCAAGACTAGAAACCGAGGTGGAGTAGCATGATATATTGACGCAATTAACAGCTTTCATAAAAAGAGAGGATGACTATTTGATCTCTTCGTTTTAAGGAGGTGGGACATGGACGGGTGTCAGCAAATTTCTCACTGTCCGAATAAGCACGATTAACTTCAATTACAGCTGCCTTTGGAGAACTGTGTAGGTCTTTTAGTGTGTTTCAAAGTATTTCATTTAGACATTTTGGAAAAACATACATCTCTATTCATAGCACTGGTTGCTGTTCTGATTTATAAGTCCTGCTCCACTGTAAATCATTCAAAACTCAAAAATTAAATTTTATGGTATAACACTTTGATGGCTCTAGGCCTGGGCAAAGGGCAGGAGGAATGCAATTTTTCTTATTGCTAATTATTATTGGACTTCTTTTCATTATGTCTGTTTCTTAAATGGAGCAGATGGTTCAAGTCATCTATATCTATCTATCTATATCTATCTATCTATCTATCTATCTATCTATCTATCTATCTATCTATCACCTATCTATCTATCTAAGTATGCTAAGACTCTGTTAAGAAAAGCACTCAAAACTTGACTTAAAAAATAGTATGCTTTTCATCATCAGTTCAGTCTCATTTAGCTTCAGAATTATGTATCCTAAGCATACTGAAAATTTAATACAAATTCCCATGTCTAGAGCATAGATGGATGTCTGTGGGGCTTGACCACTTAATTGCCCTGGGTGTGAACATGAATTATTCAGTTATACCTACATGAGCAGAAATGAGTCTTTACACAAATGTGCTCACTTTTTCCTGCCATTGCTTGACTCTCTTTTCATATGTGCTTTTCCCCCTCTCTTATAGGAGGGTGAGATTAGTTTGGCTTCCTTGTTTGGGGAAGCTGCCACAATTGAGAAACTACTGTATTCCAGCAACTTGATGGGGTGGTCTATGAGCTTTTATTAAATCTGTGTATAATCCTGGGAGCTGGGCTTTAAGAGTCCCAGTTTTATAGGTGGTAAAATAGAATCACAGAGATCCAGAGAATTATAGAATGCTACTATATGAATGTATACCCCCATAATTCATATATTGAAATCTAATCTCCAAGACATTTGGAGCGGAGTCTTTGGGGAGATGATGAGGCCATGATGGTGGGACCCTCACGAATGAGATTGGTGCCCTCGTAAACGCAGAGAGCACCTGCGACCCTTCTGTCATGTGAAGATGCACTGAGAAGTTGCCATCTGTGAGGAACAGGCTCTTGGGCAACGCCAAACCTGCTATACCTTCATTTTGGGCTTCTCCACCTTCCGCCTACTCTATGACATTTTGTTGTAGCAGCCTGAAGAGACCAGCGTGTCAAGTGTTACACAATCTTAAACTGTGGAATTAGGACTTGAACTCAAACTCGCTTGGTATCACCCTGTGCCATTTATTTCCTCTGTGCAGTGCTGAGCCTGAAATGTAGCCCTTGGATCCTTTATCTTCTTGCCTAGTATCCTGACACGTAATATTTGGTTCCTTCTTTTGAAAAATTTTACCTTTGTCATTTGTTAGTCAAGTATTTTAGGAGAATGCGGAAGCGGTAATTTTGCAACCATTTACTGCGTTTGTTCTGAGTATGATGCAGGTCACTGGGGAAGGCTTGGTGGGTAAGAGGTTGATTCACCCCTGGGAGTCGGGGGCATGTTTGTCTTTCTTTCCTTTCGTCCCCAGCCTCTTGCCCAGGGAGAGGATTCTGGAGGTCCCTGATCAGAATCGAGGTAGCCTGGAGTATGGGGGCCTGGGACCAGGAGTCTGGTCCAGAGCACCAGGCTCATTGCGCAGTGTTTTGGTCAACCACATGGAGAGCTGAGCCCCAGCTGTTGGGTGAGCTGGATGGCCAGGGAGTGCTATCAGTTTACGGAGTCCTGGGCAGACAAAGATCATTTATGATAGCTTGCAGCCACTCTTCTATCTTTTGTGTGAACAGATTTATACAAATGTGCTTCACGTTGATGTGAATAAACACATTTTGCATTAAAATAATAGCCTTTATCATCACAAGAATAATACATTCTTCACATAGTATGACAGTTAACAATTTGCACTTCCCGAGCCTTGGCTCTATTTTACAAATGAGTAAGAAGGATCTACATCCGGAGCAATGCCATTTGACCTCTGGTTCATTTCAGTACTTTATCTTCTGGAACTTGGTGTTCCTTTTTGTCCTTGTTCAGCCTTTGCAAATCCTACAACTGTTGAGGAATGAGGTGTTAGTTACTTAGACAAGTCTGAGCAGGCCTTTGTACATGTCGGCATTTGGCTAAACTGTGTATCATGAGACACACAGCCCTTTGATACTTTCATTTCCTTTTCTGTGTTTCTTTTCTTAGAACTGAGATGTTGGTTTCTCCCAGCCTTTGTTCTGTTTCCATAATCACAGCATTGGCTAATAGCCTTCTTTTAATGACCATCACACCAACAAGCAAATATTAAAGAGGGAATATGAATGCGTTTGAGAATCGTGTGGTATTTATAGTCTTCCAGAACACATATCACTGAGTCCTGCAAACTATTAAGTCTCTAGTGTAATTATTATCTTTTAAGTCAGTTTTTGCCGTCTACTTAGCTTTAAGTGACTAGGAATGCCTTTATGCAATTAATGCCTTAATACAACAGCCTGTGGCAGCCCAAGTATTACAAATTCTCTCAGTCTGCCTGCTTGGTTCTTCCAAGAAAAATCTGGACCCTGGGCTGATGAATCAAAAGTTATTTTCCACTCATGAAAAACACAGTGCAACTCTTAACCTTTGTTTCATATGATCCAGGCAAGGAGCATATGCATCTTTTAGTGTTTTTAATGCAGAGGATGTATTTATTTTATGAGGACTATTAAATGGGTTTCCTATGCAGTGCGCTCTCTAGAATACAGATCATACACGTTACATAAAGCAGACGTGCTTCCAACCCAGGGGAATCTCTGGTCTTCTTGCTTTTCTTCTCACCTTTGTGAGCTTTGATCTTGATGGAGTGATGCTTTTTCCTCGAGCTGGAAAATTCATAAATCTGAGGCGAGGAAGAGGTTGACTCTTTGGCTCTTCTCTCTTTTGGAGGCTCATGCTCCATTTATCAATGCACTCCTCTGTAAGAGCACGTCTGTAACACCTCAACGCTGTTGAATGATTTCTGTGAGCTTGTCCCTTATGGTTTTTAAAAGGAAATGCAGCTTCTAGAACATAGGGGATTTGTGAGGTTAATGGGACACTTTTAGGAGGTTTAAGCTTGTGCTGGAATGGGTGTTCAATGGCTAGCGGCACTTTTGCTTAGAGGGTTACTTACACAGATGCGCCAGGATAAGTGGCTGAACTTGTGTTTTGAGAGAATTTAAATGTTGAGTCAGGGCCTCACATGGGTTGGTCTTAGGTTTGTAATCTTCCTGCCTCAGCCTCATAGAATGCTGGGATTAATTCAAGGTATGCCCCCTTATACCCAGCTGAAATTTTTTTAGTGATGTGCTTTGTCATAGATAGATGGCAATTAGACTTTCTATAATGAAGAGAATGGAATTCACATGTATGCTGAAAAGGTCCATTTTTCTGTATTTTGAATCGTTCAATCTTCAAGGGTCTAGATGTTTTTCCAAATCTAAGTAAATAATAAATTTCACCAGTTTGGTGAATTTGCTGACACTAATTGTTACTTGCATTTACACTTCACAATATCAGTGATTCAGGTTGCTTCAGAAAACAAGATGGAGGGCTGGGGATCTAGCTCAGTGGTCTAAGTGCCTGCCCGGCAAGTGCAAGGTCATGAGTTCAATCTCTGGTGCCGCAAAAAAAAAAAAAAAAGAAAAGAAAAGAAAACAAGATGGTATTTCTGATGACTGGGATCCTGCAGTGGCCTAGCAAGACTTCAGGCCAGTGTGAAAAGCTGTGAAAGAAGAGGAGGTCTTTCTGGAACAACCAGTTTATGGATTCCAGAATTTCTCCAGGGGTCTAAAAATATCTGGAAAAGTCAGGGCGTGAATATCAGATATAGGCATCTGCTTTTTCTCTGCAGTCTGTAATTTCTTCTTCTGAAAAAATGGGCATATAGGCAGAGGCAATCACCTATTTTGCTGTTGTATATACCACAATTCTGGAGGTGAGAGAAGGCACTGTTAATAATCACACTAAGACAACAGTTCTAAACTGGCTCTGTCCAGACCAGACTGGGTTATTGGTCACCCTAACATTGGGTTAACTCTATGAGCTTATGGATGTCTAGGGAAGACGAACATTTGTTAATCATCTTCCTTATGACAGTTTACCTGTCATCTGGTCTACATACCCACAAACAATTAAAGTGATCTGCTTGGCAATGGGATATTACACAGCCATAAAGAAGTGTGAAATCCTGCCTTGTATAGCCAGATCGATGGAACTGAAGGAGCTATGTTAAGTGAAATAAACCCGACAGAAAAGGACAAATAGGGCATGTTCTCTCACACATGTGGAACCTAAAAAATACCAATCTGAATAAAGAGTAGTGATTTCTGGCAGGGAGATAAAAGGAGGTTGGATAACAGGTACCAAAAAACAGAGGAAATAGGTCTAGTTTTCCATAGCATAGTGGGGTGACTGTGGTTCACAGAAGCCTAGTCTATATTTTGTGGAGATACATCTGAAAGAGAGAAACCCTAAACTTCCAAACATAAAGAAATGGTACAGAGATTTGATGAGAGCATTTAGTGTATCATGTATTGCAGTGCCACACTCTGTCCTGTTGATATCTATAATTAATCTTTGTTAGTAAAAATGTAATAAAAACTTAATATTAACTGAAGAAAATACAGGGTACATAGTATTTCAGGAAAATTCTTGTAGATGGATTTGAAAGGAAAGAATGATGCAAAACCTGTAAAGGACTTTCTCAGAACACTTATGACCTAAGAGAAAACCAAAAGCTTTTATTATAAGTTCATAAGGTCCCTTTCCTACTGATTTTCCCTCTCCCTACTAAACAGGACTATTGAATGTAACATAATGCAACTTTGCCACACTATGCAATGTTTATGAGACAAACACTGATCTGAATCTTGAATTGCCTTGGAACAAAAAATGATCTTTGAGGGGTTTGATTTCCTGCTGGTCTCTATAACCCGAAGGCCAGGCCACATCACTGTACTGTGAGTGGCTGAGGGTAGTTTTTCCATCAATGTGTGCAGAGTTCTCTTGGTTTTCACAGGATCCTGTGAGCTGCTTGTCGTGGAACCTCCCCAGGGAGGCAGGAACTCGGGCCTGCATGGTTTGCTGACCTGGAGAGGCAGCCTGTGGTATTAGCCAGGCGGCCAGGCAGAGCTGTGGTTCTCCAGCCTCCAGGCCTGGGCTTCTTTCGCAGGCACATGTGCATGCTGATTGATATTAAAGGTCAGTGAGGTCCTTTACAGGCGGCGGGAAGTGAAGCTTAGGTCTTACCAGGGGAGTTATTACGGCTGGTATCACAGGGTTTACAGGCCCCGGGAACCATGTCACGGGGCTCATGAGTTTAAATAGAGGCAATTCATAGGCTCCAGAAGACCCGTAATATTTATAAGAATTGCACAGTTAACTCTCAGGTGCCTCAGTGCACACCTTCGCTTCTCAGTTGTAAGATCCAGGCTGTTGAAGTGAGTATCGTGCTCTAGTATCTGGGAGAGAACAGAGAATGAAATAAAATTTCAATATTGAATTTAACATATGACTCTCTAGACTGCTTTTAACATATGAAAAAATACCTTTACTTCTAAGGTTCTCCCAGCTTCTAGACTAAAACAAAGCTTCCCACAGATACACGGAACTTGCGAAGTTATAACAGATAATGCGTTTTGTAAGACAAATGAAACATTCCATGTTTAGTAGGAATCAGCCTGGGATGATATAACTGACTCTGAACTTTATATTTATGATGGTTTAACAATGTATGTGTGTGTGGAGTGTATCCACCTGTGGGTGTGTGTCTGAATACGTAACTGTATATGTATGTGTGTATGCATGTGTACCTACATGTGTTTCTGCTTTAATTAGGAGCACCAGGGAACCCTCTTTGAGAAGCTGATATTTTGAATTGAGACTGCCATGCAAAGACTGGATCACCTGGTTCAGAGTCCTTGAATTGGAAACAAATGTGACAGGTGGGG
This sequence comes from Cuniculus paca, assembly GCA_004365215.1. Classification (NCBI taxonomy): domain Eukaryota; kingdom Metazoa; phylum Chordata; class Mammalia; order Rodentia; family Cuniculidae; genus Cuniculus; species Cuniculus paca. The sequence goes on from RJWT010020250.1 coordinate 6,135, forward strand.
CGGAGGGAGATTAGATCAAAGGGCAGGTTGGCTCCAATCGCAGAGGGCTCTGGGCATCTGTGTGTGGGCTTTGATTGCGACTATGGCATATGGGACACAATTTGAGGAGCTGGGCAGAGAGATGTTATATCTTGAGTCACACTGAAAAAATATGACTTGGGCTTTTGTAGGAAAAACATAGAGAAGACAGCTTCAGGATCTCTGTAGGGACGAGGGGCAGACAGGGATGGTGTGCTGATGCTGAGGGGAAGGAATTTTATGTCCACTCCACTTTGAAAGCCAACAGCTGTGCAGATGGCTTGGATAAGAGGACGAGAAGAGAGGAGATCATGCCAAGGCCTTAGTTGTTTGTGGTATCTGTGGAAAATTTGGAGAACCTGGTGGAACTGACTTGTGCCTCAGGATTGGTGGAAACTGAGAATTCTCTTTTTTTTTTTTTGTGGCACTGGGATTGAACTCACGACCTTGCGCTTGCCAGGCAGGCGCTTAGGCCACTGAGCTAGATCTCCAGCCCTTGTAAATTGAGGATTCTTTAACCATGTTAACTTTGAAAAGCAGAGTCATTCTTCTTCGTTTTCTCTTCCCTTGATGTGCTTCCTCTTCTTCCCTCCCTAAGCTGTCTCTCTTTTTCTCCTTTTCTTCTGAAGCACTAATCACATCGTAGGTGCTAGTGATATAGAGAAGGAAATATCAGGCTCTGGCATCATGAAGAAATCATATAAAAAGATGACATTTGTTGAGTTGTCTGATCACTGCTGTTTTATACTCAAGTCTTCCCAATGCTTAGATTTTAACCTGGCAGCTGCTCAGCCTTTGATTGCATGCACTCCCCTATGTTTCCTGGATTCAGACGCTGGCTCCCTTCCTGGGTTGAGATGCTGGCTACGGTTTTAGACTATTAATTTTAGAGTAACAGCCAGGTGACCCTGAGCTCTGGCCCCTAGCTGGTCCTGATTTGATGGGCAGAGTGTGCATACATTCTCCCTAGGTTGAGGAAGGCTGCCTGAAGGAGGTACTTCTTGAAGGAAGGGTGAGACTAAGCCAGAAATCAAGGAATATTTCTTGTGATTGGCTGTCTTCCCCTCCGAGTATAGTAAAAGCATGTCCAGTGTAGCTTCTCTGAACTAGTTTCCACCAGATGAAAACCCAATTAAAGTCGTATAAATTAAAAATGGCCTAGTTTGCTACGTTTTACAGAAGTACAATGAAGGGATAACAAAGCCTATATGACATTTCGTATTTGTGAGGTGCTTAAAACCCAGCGGAAGGCATGTCTGCCTAGATGGTTGGTTCTGCCTGCTGTGAGAACTGATGGAATGGAAATGTTACACTGAGCCTGGTGTATTAGTCCAGTTCTCCAGAAACACAGAGCCAATAGGCTATATATATAGATTTATAAGAGGAGACCTATTACTGGAATTGGCTCACATAGACTAAGAATTCCTAGGAAGGTATCTGTAAGCTGAGGACCCAGGAAATCCAGCAGTGTGATTTAGACTCGGTCTGAAAGTCGGAAGAAGGAGGGCAGTGGAGGTGGAGCGGTTTGGTAGTGTGGTGCTGATATGAGTCATGGTGTTCAAAGGCCTGAGAACTAGGAGCTCTCATTTCTGAGAGCAGGAGTAGATGGGTGGTCCAACTCAAGAAGAGAAAATTTTGTCTTCTGCTGCCTTTTTCCTCTACTCACCGTCATTTGGTTGAATGGCATTCACTTAATTGGTAAGGATGAGCTATCTTTACTCAGGCCACTGATTCAAGTGCTGATCTCTTCTAGAAAAATCCTCACAGGTACACCCAGAGCTAATGCTCCCCCTGATATCAGTGCATCCTTAACCCAGTCAAGATGATGCATAGAATGAACCATTGGATCTGGGCTTGCAGTGAAGGGAAATCCAAGTGTCCTGAGTGAACTTGAGGAAGATGTCACAGAGAGCTGTGTTGGTCAAAGTACTTGAGAAAATAAACTTGAAAGGAAGAAGGGTTTTGTTGGCTTATGGTGTCAGGGGTTTCTGTCCATGGTCACTTTGCCCTGCTGCCTTTGGGTCTGTGGTGAGGTAGAACATTATGGCAGGCAGTGAGTAGCAGAGGAACTACTCATCTCACAGTGGGGTCAGGTTAGGGTTAAGTTTAGGGTCATGGTAGCTGGGAAGCAAAGAGAGAGAGGATGGAGTGAGAATACAAAATCTCCTTCAAGGGTGTGATCCCAATGACCGAAATTCCTCCCCATACCCCTCTACTTCCTCTTTAATGATTCTACCACCTGCCAATAGGAAGGACCACAGGTTGGTGGCCAAGCCTTCTACATATGTCTTTTAGGGGGAATTATGATCAGTGTCATAGCAGGGTTGATAATTTGGTTGGCGGCTATTGAAGGATGAGAAAATGTGTGTTAGGTTGTGATGGCAGGTGGTGATGAGTTCTAGACAGAGGAGATGCCAGTGGAAATGCACAGAACCTGGGAGAGAAGTGCTCAAGGCCTAGTGAGTAGCTGAGTGCTAATGAGTGAGGAAGGGGTGGAAAGGGAAAATAGACAGAACACAGTTTGGGACCATATTGTGAAGGAACTTGAGCACAATGCTCAGGAAAGAGACCTTGGAACCATTTGTATAAAACAATGTGTCCAATAAACCTGTAAGATAGCTGTGGGCATCATGGGTCCTCAGTTGGGATTCTGTGGTAGGGCATAACCTGAGCTGCTCTCCTACCACCTAAGGACCTGTGTGAGGTCATAGCAGTGTTTGCTTAATGAATCAAACAATTGGCCCACTGGCCTTTCCAATGTGGGGAAATACATTTTTTGTTGTCTTTGGTTTATGGCTTGAAATTGCCTTGCATATATTGATTTACTTCATGTATGCTCAAGTTTCTCATTTTTGAAGATTATCTATTCCTCTCCTTCCCTTCTCTTTCCAGTTTTTCTTTCTTCTTTCCTTTCTTTACTTTATACAGTTTTAGAAAGTATCTCTTATGCATAGTTTCAACTATGCCGAAAGACCTACGAGACACCGAGAAGCTCATCGAGTTTCGTATCCGGTTCACCTGGCTTCATGGCCGCTTCACTCTGTGCTGTCATTTGATCTTCTCTAATCTTCACTTTCTTGAATAATTCTCTTATAGAGTATTTCATGTGAAGATTTGTTGGAAAGACTACTTTGAAGATATTTATTGCATGGTAGTTGAATAATGAGAAAATGTTTTTAGACCAACACAGTTTAAATGATGTGAACTGGCAAGTTTTTTTTTTTTTTTTAGAGTTACTTCTGTACAGGGTATTCTGTCTGCAGTGAAAACATCCAGTGCAGGTGTTTAAATAGTAGACCCATTAAAATAGGTAACAATTGTAAAAGAATGTGGAGCAGTGCCTGCTTCGCAGTCAGTGGTCATCAAGTTCTTTTATTATTCAATTATCCACAGTTGTAAAATAGCTTGAACTTGGGTTCAGAAAAATTTAAGGTAGGTAATGCTGTGGTCTGAGTGTTGGCATCCCCCAAAGTCCATGTGTTGGAACTTAAAGAACCAGTGGGCTAGTACTAAGCAGCGGGGACATTTGGAAACTGAGTCATGAGGGCTCTGCCCTTATGAATGATATAGGGTCTCTTGCTCAAGGACTTGGAAGGAGTTGTTTTCAGCCTTGAGTCATGAAAACACAGTATTCTCCCCTCTGCCTTGTGTGGATACAACAAGGAGGCGCCATCTTAAAAGCAGAGAGCAAGGCTGTACCAGGCACTGACTCCACTGGCACCTTGATCTTGGATTTCTCAGCCTCCTGAATGGCAAGCAGTAAATTTCTCTTATTTATGAATTATCCAGGCCAAGGTATTTTGTTATAGCAGATTGGATAGAATATGATAGGTAAATTACCTCTGAAAGATACTTTTCCATCAAGGTATGCATTCTGGGAATTGGTTTTATTTGATTGTGAAGTAATATATTAGGATGGAACATGATCAGAGGCTTATGATTATGCTTATGTATGCTTGCATAGATGAGGTTGAGTCTTGGCTCCACTAGTCATTATGAGAAGACCATGCCCCATAAGAGACGTATGTGGTAGACCTGGATCTTACTTGCGACCTGAAGCCAAAGTGCTAAACAGAGTTGTCCTAGCTGCATAGCCCTATGAGCATGGGAAAACATAGTTATTGGTTCTATTCCCTTACTTTATGACTGACTTGTTATACATTATTATCAAATAATACATTGATTAATACACTGCACATGTATCTTTCTTACCTAGCAGTCAGGTGCCTGCAATCCATTATTCTCATTTTACACAGCATTATACATGGCTGGTGTTTGAATGCTTTAGCCAGATTTTTACATAGTTTCATTTGATGTGAATGAACTGAGCTCTTCAGGTTTATAAATCAAATGCACATTAAATTCATCTCGTTTAACCTCATTATCTTTATGAAGCAAGAGAAAAAGTAATTTGTAAGCTTTCTTTGTATAGGAGGAGCAGGAGGAGGAAGAGAAGGAGTTCAGGCATCTTAACCTGCTCTGCTGTCCATCATTTTCTTCTGCAAGATAACTTTTGACCTCACGAATTGGATTTTCCAAGATACTGTGTACCCACTGCTAGCATTGGAAGGGGAGCTGATAGCAGGCAGAGGGTGGCTGAAGGCGACAGGGAGTGATACTGAGGAAAGTTGAAAGTGACAGGTTGGTCAGGCGTTTGCCACAGCTGGAAATAAAGACTCTTCTCATTTGCACAATCACTGGACTTGTTCAAAGAGTTTCTCTGAGAAAAAAGGGATGAAATTAAGCCATGGAAATTTTTGGCCAAGTCATGAAAACACATTTTCCAAAAGAGCCGTTAATTTGATGGTGGAATGAGTCACAGGCCATGGGCAGGGCTCAACGTCCATCAGTGGAATTACTCAAAACTTAACTGGACAATAAAAAAATGTATGGTTAAGGCAAACGTCCATACAGGGTCAGGCCAAAGAGACACAGTGTCCCTGTGTGAACTTTTCCTTTGTATTTTTAGGCAGAAAATTACCTGATACCTCAGATTGCAAGCACCACAGGGCCAGATTGTTTCCGGGTGAGAGATTTTCTCCATTTCACCTGTCTCCAGGATGGAATTCACTGAGTGGTGACCAGATTTTGAATGGTGCTGTTGTGGCAGTTTTGGCATTTGCTACTTGATTTTTGGAAAATAAAATTTCTCACTAAGCTTGAACCTTGAATTCCCTAATTTAAAAAAAATGGTACTGTTTAATAACAATGACATTCTAGTGGAGCTTGCTAAGTAGACACATCCAGACAGATTGTTTTAAAAAAATAGAAACTTGATTTTACAAGAGCATAGATAGATAGCAGTTGTCCATCACCTCCTCCTTTAGGTTTTGATTGAAGAGGAAAACACATTCTTGTGTGGTAAAATGCCTGGTGAACACCAATATGTCTTTGCTTCTTGGCTCAGCTGTAGCTCCTCAGGGAAGCCCTTCCCTCAACCCTGCTGTAGGTCAGGTAGAATATATTGACAGCACCAAATTCCTCACTTCTGCTCCATGCATTTCAGTCTGTGATCTTGCATTCACTGATGTGATGATCTCATTAATGCCTGTCTTCCTCCATGGTCTGCAAGTTTCGTGGTAGAAGTGTAATGGGGCATCTTTGACTCCACTTGGGGGTATTTTGCTTTTCATTAATTATTTCATTAATTATTTCTTCTTCTTCTTCTTCTTCTTCTTCTTCTTCTTCTTCTTCTTCTTCTTGAGGAACTAATTCACAGTGCTTTCTTCATGTCTGCTCAAATAACCTATTCAATGACATTAGTTGTTCTTACGCTAAGGTCAAATTGTACCATGTGGCCCTAAAGACTTCTCATGCTGGGATCTAAAAATACCCCAGTTCCATGAAAAAAATTATTATTTCCATTTTAGAAGGAATAGGGAACTTTAAAGATGGACTGGAATTTACTCGATGTAAGTACTTGTTAATTTTTTCAGGTGTGATAACTTGGGGGTTCTCTTAATTCTCATCACTACAAATGCACACTCAGTCATTTGCAGGTAAAATGACACGCTCTGTTTAAGCTCTCATACATGCTCCAATCAAACAGGGGTGGTGAATAGAATTATATAAAATACAATCTATAAAGCATGGAGACTTGTAGTTAGGTGAGGAATGCATGGTAGTGCATTATATTCCTCTCTCCACTCTTGACTATGTTTCTGTCCCCAGCTTTTAGTCTGCAGAATGTCCCAATGTTGTCCTAATTCCTTCTCACTCTTTGCTCCATTTCTTCTTTGTTCACTCTTTCATCCCTATCCAAAAGCCTTGGAGCAACCAAATTGAGCCTTTCCCTTCTTAGGAGGTTGGGAGAAGCTGCACTCAGAATGTAATTGCCCACTGTCTCTTTTTCAAACAAGGGGACACTCACTGACATTCCCATAGTATTAATTTGTTTTATCTTGCACCTGGAATGTGTAAACTTTGATTAATCATTCTATCGCTCTCATCCTTTGACCTCTGCAGTGCTTAACAGGTTTTCTCCACAGTTTTGATTTCCAAATTTTTTTTGTATTTAGTGTAGATGATAGCTTCTTACATTTATTGACATTTTTCTTTGAAATTACACAGCTGTTTTTTGGATTGAACCCTGGGCCTTGCTCATGTCAGACAAGGGCTTTGCCACTGAGCCACATTCTTGGCATTCTTTGATATTTTAAAGTCATTTATTTAACACAAAGCAATCGGGCATCTGCTGTACCCAGGTACCAGGTCAGAAGCTGGGGCATTCAGGATGGTCCCTCCGAGAGGGGGAAATTACTACACAGCATGCACCATAGTGAGTAGAAAGATGGAAATGCAAGCTTTCTCAAAAACACCAGGACAGAATTTGTGCCTGGAAATGCACGATAGCTGATATTTAAATTGCTGTGATGAATTCTCTGTATGCTTTATGTGTGGTGCTGATTGCCTTTCAGAGAGGCCTGATTATTACCGTTTTGCAGAAATGGAAACTGAGACTCAGGAACATAAGGACTTGTTCAAGATGACACACAGTACCTTTTACATTTTTCCTGTTTAAGTATTGGAAACTTCTAACATTTATAGTGGGTATTTACTGATTTTGGTGAGGCCATTCTATTTTTAAGTTTTCTCTATAGAGCAGGCTTGCTGTTGGTGTGCACTGTATCATGTTTTTCTTTTAATGTTATTTGAAAACTCAACTTATTATTTTTTTGCAGCATACTGAATTCATACACCTGAGACTCTGGACCAGTGATGGTGAACCTTTTAGAGCATCCAATGGTACAAACATGTGTAGTGTAGGTTCATCACCATTGCTCTAGACCATGCTGATCCCATCCTGGCATGAAAACAGAGCCTGCCAAAGAGATCATACATCACACCAAAGTCTAGATGGACTATGTTTCATTTGTGTGTGAAACTCTGAAGAAGTGGAAGCAACTTTAGGGAATTCTCTAATCTCTGGAGGTACAATACTTTTCTGAGAAAAAATAAATAAAGGAATACACAAAACATAGTAGGAGTGGATTGTAAAAGAAGTTGCTACTTAACAGTATATTTAAAATTCCTACATGGCAAAAAATATGTGGTGCATTTAAATACAAATAACAAAGTGGACAATTACTTGTTTTATTTTTTATTTTAAAGAGAATAAAACAAAACAAAACAAAACAAAACAAAACAAAGCAATATAAAACAGAACAAAGCAGATCAGAACAGAACAATGCAAGTAATACAGGACCTCAAAACGAGACAACAGGAAATCAACAGTGGCTACTGTTGTGTCTCTTGCTTTCTTCAAAATAGCTGCTCAGACCTTCACACACAATAGACTCAAACAAAACAAAATAGTATAAAACCAATCAGAACAAAAGAATGAGAGCACTACAGGCCTTCAAAGTCAGACAATAGAAAATCAACAGTGGCTACCATATTGTCTCTTGTTTTCTTCAAAATAGCTATCCAAACCTTCTCACATGTTTGAATAAAATAATAGAGAACAGACTAAAACCAATCAAATCAAAGAATAAAAGCATTATTGGACTTCAGAACATGATGATAAGAAATCAGCAATAGCTATCAAAATGTCTCATTTTCTTCAAAGTAGCTGTTCATCCCATCACACATAATAAAATCTTTTCTTGTAAACTCTTTCAGAGTAGTTCTAGGTATGTATAAACCTATATATGTACATCTATCCTTTCTGTGTTAGAGGGAATAACAAAATAAAAAAATGCAAGAAAAACAAGAAACAAAAGAGACAAATAAATAACAATAACAGAGAGCCCCAAACAATAACAATATAGGCTTTCAAAACGAGGTGGTAAGAATGTAACAAAGGTTGTTGTTTTGTATAGGTATCTTCAGTAGAGTTACTCAGATACAGACATACAAAATTGATCTAATCCTATAAATGTTAACTGTTTTGTTCCAAGAACTAATAGAATTAGTAGTACAATCATCCTAGCTATCTTAAGTGTATATATACAAATTTACATCTTTTTTCTTTTCCCTTCCTTCTTTTCTCCCTTTCCCTGTCTGAGTTATTCCCACCCCCCCCCAAAATGGGCAATTATTAACAAAAGTTATTCTGAAGTTTAGATATCCTTAATAAAGAGTTAGGATTATTCTCTCACACATGTAACACTAGCAGGGAATAAACAATAGTTTAATTCAACAGTAACTCTTGTCCAATAAACTTAAAAGGACAGTAAGCACAGTACTGAGAAGGAGATGTTTTCCTTAAAAGTTGTCAAAATTCGTCTTAAGGAAGACAGTTGTCATTTGTTTAGAAAAAATATTCTTAAGTCAGTTCTGAAAAGGAAGATTTTTTAAATTTTTTATACATATTTGACCTTATCTCTGCAATGAAATAGCAACATATTTTAAATTTTTAAAAAATCAAACAGTTTTTCTAGAAAGACTCTCCTGCTTTAGGATGGTTCTCCTTATGTGTCTGTACTGTTGCTTCTACATTGACCACTTGTCCATCTGGGCATTCTTGTCGAGTCCTTAAAAGGGTGAATTCAGGTTGGTCTCTGTGATAGAACCTCCACTTGTTATTCCTCAAGATCATGGGGATCCACTGACTCTAGCTGGGTAGGTCTTCTGTTTCCAATGGTACGTGTGGGGCTGTAAGAGTCAGGAGACTGGCGTGGCTCCGTGGCCACCAGCAGGCTTTACTGTCTTACTGGCAGATGGGCTGGTTGTAGATCCAGCCCAGCCACACTGGGTGACAGGGCTCCTGGTCTCTGTATGACCCTCTCTGTGGAGCTGCTTGGGCTTCCTCACTTGCCAGTGGTGCAGTACAAGAGGAGCTCTGAAATGCAAGAACAAAGATATTGTCGGTCTCTTAAAGGTCACTCTTGTCAGTTCCTAGCTTAGTCAAGTTCCCCAGAGAAACAGGACAAATGAGATGCATATGAATATGTATAAATGCAGATGATCTTTGATTTATGATGGAATTGCATTCTGACAATGCCATCAATAGTGAAAATATTTGAAGTTAAGATATATGTGATATACCTAACGCCCACCATTATAGCTCAGCCTCCTTCCCTTAAGTGCACTCATAACACTTGCATTAGCCTGTAGTTGGGCAAAATCTTCTAACACAAAGTCTATTTTATAATGAAGTGTTTAATACTTCACACATCCTGTTGAAAGTGAAAAACAATGATATGCAATCTATTAGTCATCTATCTATCTATCTATTTCTTATAAAGAATTTGCTTACATGATTACAGGGACTGGTAAGTAAAAAATGTGTCATTAGCAGGTTGAAGAAACAGGAGAACAAATGGTGTAGTTCCAGGCTGAAGGCCAGCAGTTTAGGGACTCAGAAAACGCTGAAGTTTTAGTTAGAGTTTAAGGGTAGGAAGAAACAATGCCCCAGTGTGAAGGCAGTCAGGCAAGAGGAAATGTCTCTTTCTCAAAGGAGGGTCAGCATTTTTGTTCTATTCAGCCCTTCAGTGTATTGAAGGACAGCGACCCACATTAGGGAAGTCGATCTGGTTTAGAAAGTCTACTGATCGATATGTTGTTACTCTCACCTGGAAATGCATGCATTGCACAGCCAGAATAACATTTGATCAAATATCTGGGCATCCTATGGCACACGAGGTTAACTGTCACAGCTTACACAGAGTCACTTCTGCTGCATTTAATTTATCACAGGCCTCTGCCAGCCAAGATTTAAGGGAATGGAAGGAGACCCTACTTTTTCAGAGCTTGTGTGCTTTCCCCAAGTGGAGTGATGCTATCTCTGTAAGATGTAGATGATTAGATCCTACTTCATGCCTTTCAATTTAGAATCAGGAAGGCAAGGCAAAGGAGCCTGTATATCTTTGAGGCTTTCCAAATGAGGTGACTCCAATTATAATTTAAGGACCCATTTCCTGGACAATGGGAAACATCTTACCTATTGGTTTTGTATTCTCCAATTCTCATTTTTTTTTGATGTGTGTTTTTTTAGAAGTCAGACCTTTGTATCTAGCTATATCATCTCTGACTTTATTTTTATATTCTGCTTTTCTAATATCATTTCAGTATTGTCATCTAACAAGAGTCTAGATGCAATATTATGCACTTTTTCTTATTTCTTGTTTTGTCATTTTCTTTTTAACCCTGAATGTTTTTTAAAAGCTTTAATGATTTTAAATAATTTATAGAAAAATTGCAAAGATAGCATTGTGGGTTCTTATGCACCCTCATTCATTTTTTGTTTTTTACATGTGAGCGATGTTTATCCACCAAAGGGGCAGACTGCATTTGGAGTTAGTTTTCCCATAGTGTCTTTCTACAAGGTCACATCCAGAGAATAAATTCCTTCATAATTGCATCTTCCTAGTCTCCTCTGATCTATGAGTATCTCTCGCTTTCCTTGATTTTTATGATCTTTACAACTTTGAAGCTTGCTGGTCAGGTATTTTATAGAATTTCCCTCAACCGGGCTTTGTCCCACTTTCCCCTGATTAGATGTGGTTTAGTGTTTGTCAAAAAAATTCTATAGAGTCAAAGGATTCATCTAATCATATATGCCAGGGAGTGCATGGGGTCAACATTGGTTATCAGAGGTGACATTTACCTGAATCTATCTTGGGTATCTCCAATGCAAAGTTCTGCTTTCCCCTTCTCCTTACTTGTTCTTTGGAAATGAGTCACTAAGTCCAGCCCACATTCCAGGGGACAGGAATTAAGCTCCACTTCCTAGGGAAGGGAGTATTTATTAGAATTCTTTTCTAAAGAAGATTTCAAATATATATTTGACTGTTCAAATCTAGGAATTTTCTAAGCAGGGATATTTTATAAAATGAATATTCATAACAGCACTGCTCAGGACAAAAATCAGGCCATTTCCTCCAACCTGTACTATAATTATCTGCCTCATTTTCTTCATTTAGACCTGTAACATGTGCAGTCTTTAAGATCTATCAGATTGTGGTATGTTGGCTTGATAAAGAGTATTTCCTCAATTCTGAGGGTTCCCAGTTGAGCTGCCTAATCCAGAGTTTTAATCAAGAGAGAAAGACTATACCATGAAAAGTACAGTTGCCAGCATTTCCATGGAAACTGCAGCACAAAGGGGCTGTTTGCCTGGAGAGGTCTGTTTGTTTTATTTTATTTTATTTAAAAAAAGAAAACTATCAAGAATAACTTCTTGAGATGTGACATTCTGTTTTCACAAGCACACTCAAGGTGTCAGACAGAGCCCAATTTTATATTCCTTGAAAACGGAGTTCACTGCAGTGTTTGCAGGACTTTTCAACATGTCACTTTCAACCAATTTTATGCGCAAATGGGTTACAGTCCCAAGAAAATATTGAGAAAAAGAGGAAACTGTTTCAAAAAGGAGTATTAAGTATTATTACATTGAAAGCCATTCAGTGTAGAAAACCTTCCCACCTGGCCTCCAACCATTCC
>RJWT010020251.1:0-18030 GCA_004365215.1 Cuniculus paca
AAATGCTTAGCTTTCAAAGTTATTATATTTTTTGAAATATAATGCATATAAAAGTAGTTGATATGGAGAACCAAAATAACAGTTTTGATTTTTTTTTAAAAAAAAGACACTCGACTCCCACTGATTAGGCATATTTTTTGTAGCTACCAGCCACCTCCGTAAGAGGAAACCTGGGAATGTTCTTGATTGTGAAACCTTTTTCTCACAGTTAGCATTTGAGTTCTTTTTTCTGCCATGTCCAAATACTAAAGCAGTTTTACTTTAAATAGACTTGTACAACACTCAAAAAATCAACAACATTCCTGTACACAAAAAACAAACTCACAGAGAGGGAAATTAGGGAAAGCACACCCTTTATAGTATCATCTAACAACATGAAATACTTAGGAATCAATCTAACAAAGAATGTAAAAGATCTGTAGAGTGAAAATTACAGTATCCTAAAAAAGGAGATTGAAGAAGATATCAGAAAATGGAAATATATGCCTTACTCATGGATAGGAAGAAGCAACATAGTGAAAATGGCCCTATTCCTGAAACTGCTATACAGATTTAATATAAGCCCAATAGCAATACCGTTAGCATATGTCGTAGATCTAAAGAAAAAATTCCTAAAATTCTTTTGGAACCAGAAGAGACCTCAAATAGCAAAAGCAATTCTGGGCAACAAAGGTAAGCCAGGCAGCATCACAATACCTAACTTGAAACTATACTACAAAGCTACTGTGATAAAATCAGCATGGTATTGGCAAAAAAGCAAGCCTGAGGATCAGTGGAACAGAAAAGAAGACTCAGATGCTACTCCAAATACACTCACCCACCTTTCCTTTGACAAAGGAGCCAAACATGTTCAATGGAAGAAAGACAGTCTCTTTAATAAATGGTGCTAAAAACTAACTTTCCACATACCAAAGACTAAAACTAGACTCATGTACCACCATGCACTAAAGTAAAGTCAAAATGGATCAAAGATCTAAATATTAAAATAGAAACACTACATTCACTAGAAGAGAAGATAGGTAAAAATCTCAAAGTCATAGGTACAGGCAGACACTTCACAAACAAACTCAGACTGCAAGGGAAATACTACAAATAATCAACAAATGGAATCTCACCTTATTAAAAAGCTTTTGCACAACAAAAGAAATTACCAACAGAGTGAAAAACAACCCACAGAGTGGGAAAACTTTATAGCCAATTGCTCCTCAAAAGATTTATATCTAGAACTTATAAAGAATTGAAAAAAATCAGATCCCCCCCAAATTCAAAGACCAAATCCAAAAATGGGCATCTGAGATGACTATACAGGACAAAGAAGTACTGATGGCAAATAAATACATGAAAAAATGTTCAACATCATTAGTCATTAAAGAGATGCAAATTAAAACAACACTGAGGTATCATCTCACCCCAGAAAGAATGGCTATCATCAATAAATCAACCAATAACAAATGCTGGTGGGGCTGTGGGGAAAAAGGAGCCCTCCTCTACTTTTTGTGCGAGTGTAGACTGTTGCAACCACTATGGAAATCAGTGTGGAGGCACCTTAAAAAACTAGAATTAGAGGTCCCATTTGACCTCACTATTCCCCTTCTGGGTATCTTCTCAGAAGAATTAAAAGCGTCATACTTACCATAGTGACATATGTGCACCCATGTTTATAGCAGCACAGTTTGTAATAGCTAAATCCAAAACAGCCCAAATACCCATCAACCAAGGAAAACCCAAAAAAGATGTGGTTTTTTTTTTAACAAAAGGGAGTACTACTTATCCATAAAGAAGCATAAATTTGAGACTTTTATAGATAAAGGGATGCAATTAGAGACCGTACTCCTAAGTGAAATAAATCAGACCCATATATGTAAACATACTGTCTCACAAGTGTGAGAAATTGAATGAGTAAATAATATCCAAAATGTACAATAGATACTGTGAATTGGAAAGAAACTATTCAAAAGAAAAAAGAAACTGCGATGGGGGAAATGGGAAAAGAAAGAAGGGAAATAGGGAAAAAGTATGTGTATGCACAAGATAGTTAAGATAGTTATATAGCTAGTTTCTCTTAGTTCATTGAAAAAGGGTTGTGCTAATATTGTTTGGACAAGATTTCATGCCTATATCTTATTCTGTGAATACCTACTTTGAAGACAACAACATGCAATGTAGTAATTGTCACTCTCCCACTAGCCTGTTTTGAAACTGTTTTACTGTTATTTTTATTTTTTTCCTCTTTAAAATAAAAATAATAAATAAATAAATAAATACACTTGTACAGTGTATTCCATTTCCTTCCAAGAGTTGTCATGATCACTATATTTCACTGGTCACTTTTAATTTTTTTCTAAATATTTTCATGTTTGTCATCAGCCTTCCCTCTTTGCCAAAATCTTCTTGTGGGAAAGGGGAAAACACAAGCACACACACACACAGAGTTTGAGACTCTGTCATAAAAAGAAATTTACAGAATCATTCCACTGAACTTTAGAGGCTGAAAAATTGTTGAGTTTATTCTTTTAATAAATCCAGTTCTTAGAGATTCATTTACCTGCTCATACTTTGCTCACCTGTGCATATTCTGCTCCAAAGACCAAGCATGTGACCTCTCTTCTTCCCCATATTCCATCCCCAGGGTGTGGCCACTGCAGGCTGGTGACTGGTGTGCATGGCTGTCAGATCACACTGTTCTTCCTGTGTTAGGAACTCTGACTATGCACACCCAAGTGGATGTCCAGGTGACAACATAATCACAGGCCATCAAAAATGTGCCTATTTCCAGAGTTTTCCTTTTCCCTGCATTATCCATCTACATAGTGCAGAGTACCATGCATGCTCCCTTCCAAACAAGGCCAAAAAAACCCACACTATTGATTGAGCCCCAGTGCTTTCATGCCTATTATTTCATTATCTAAGTGTTCAATGCTAATTCTTGCACCTATTCTTAAATCTGCCCTTTTCTCTTCACTCTACTGTGCTCTAGGACATTAGTTCTCCCTGTCCACAGTTTTCCTCTATTAAAACACATTCAAAACATTCCTTCACAGCTCAATTTCCACCTTCTTCAACTCCCATTTTTTTTAGAAAGATTACCATGAAATGCAAATGTGCTTTTGTTGTTCCCCTGTTCAAGATAGTGTTCCTTACTTTCTGGGCAGTGTTGAAAGTCATGAATTATCCTTGCTCATAGATTCTGTTCCAGTGGACTCACTGTCAGCCAGACCTTCATGAGTCCCAGACTGCTCCAACTTCACCCATGCTCCCCCAAGTCACTTGCCCCTGCTTCCCCAGGAACGCAACTTTCCAAAATCGACTGTAGGGCACCACTTTTGGAGTGTCGTTCTTTTCTTGCTGATAATGTAGGTTCCTCACTTTGCCACACACCTGGAACACTATGTGTGGACCTGTCCCTCGCCAGTCTGTCCACTCGAACAGGCACACCTCAGAGCAGAGTCAATGCCAGTGTTTTACTGTCTTTACACTGCCAGGCACAGCATTAGCATTCATTGTATTTTGACAGGATGGATGACCTTGAACATTTACTTGACTTTTAGCACTTTGGTACTCCAAATTTTAGTCAGTTTTGGAGAAAAAAGTGTTGAAAGCCTAAGGATATGTTTATGTATGTCTGTGCTTGTAAATTGAGCTTAAGGGAGTGCTAGTATCTTTCATCTTTATTTTAGAAGACAAAAATCCTTATTTGTTAGAAAATACATCCTGTGAGTCTCCTTACTGCTTCTTGCCCTAGATATCAAGACCTATTCTTTATCCTTTGAAAACTCTAGAATTGGGTAAATCCCAGCAATGAATTAAGGTTTTATTATCATCATTCAAGCATGGACTGGTGGCATAGCTCAGTAGCAGAGTGATAGCAGGTGCAAGCTCCTAGGTTTGATCCTCAGTACTGCAAAATAGGTAAATGAGAACAAGTACAAGCAGTGTTGAGGTAATAATCTACAGTATATATGTCTCTTAGCAGCCTTCTCTTCCAGTGACCCAGTGCCATCAAGTCATTTGCAGAGGTGGTCCCTGGGGAAGTTGGGTCTGGTTTATCAACCCATCAGGTTAGTATCCTGACCCTTCCACCCTAAAGTTTAGCCCTCCTCCTTTCTCCTTCATTGAGGATCAGGTTAGGGTTAAGCATTATTATGGTTTGTGTTTGGATGGCTCCCCCATGCCTCATGCAGTCATGGAGGCAACTGAATCTAGCATTTGTGATTGGTTTGTTGTCTAGCACTGAGACTGATGGTGTGAGTGCTGCACCTGCCGAGGGGCAGAGCTGGCATACAATGTAAGGGAGGGGAGGAGGCCTGCTTTTCTCTTACTTTTGCCCTTTCACTCTTGTTGCTTGTGGCTGTCATGAACGGTTGCCCCTTAGCCATGCCACCCTGCCTTGGGGCCAGCTGAGTATGAACTGAAACCTCCAAAAACTGTAAGCTAAATAAACCTTTCCTTCCCTCATTTTGGGTGTCAGGTATTTTGTTTCAGCAATGAGAGAAAAGTAACCAAGACAAGCACTCTCCAAAGTTCTCATGATCTCAGAAGTAATTTATAGTTCCTACCTGAGGTGGTGACGGACTAATGCAGAGAACAAAGACTGAGAATACAGGCCAGCACAAGTAGTACAATTTGAGGATGTAAAACATAGTCAGAGATGATTGGTATTTTTTTTTGAGCAGTCAGAGACATTCACCAAAGTGGCTATGTTTTAACTGAGTCTTAAAAGTTGAGTAGGAATATATCAAGTAGAAAAGAAGAAAAGTGGCCGTTCCATGGATACAAAAATTAGACATCAGAAAAAAGTGAAACATTAGAAGGTTGGAATGAGTGTGTAGCTGAAAAACTGTGGTGTCTTTTTGTCTTTTTGAGACAGGGTTTCACTGTGCAGCTCAGGCTGGCTTTGAACTCATTTTATAGACTAGGCTGGCCTTGAACTCATTGCAATCCTCTTGCCTCAGCCTTCCAAGTGCTGCAATTACAGGCATGCACCACCATACCCAGCATTAAAACTGTGTTTTCTAAAGGGTTTTTGTTATTTGGTTCATTTTTTCTCTTGGTTTGATGACTTTTTTTCCCCTTTGTGTAGTATCATCTTTGTTTTTCCTATTCAGAGTCTCCTATTAAGATAGCTGAACTCTTCACTGTTTGTGTTTTTCAGATTTTTGTCTTCAATTTCCTATAGTATGTTGTAGGCTTGGGTCTTTTTAATATGGAATAAAGAAAGTGCTTCTCACGAGATTTCCAGAGCTTATATATACATAAAAAATAACTGAAGCTTAGGTCTCAGTCTTTCAGAATGGTAGCTCACACAGACAGAAGTCACATGGAGAGACTGTGACTCGTACTGGTCTGTGAGATTGGTATACAGTGGTGTACATTAACCCAAAGCTCAGCCTTCTTTGGAGTTCATTTGTCTGCAGGTTTTACTCTTTCAGAACTTCACTCTGTTGAATTATCCATATTTTTAATCGGAAATCATACAAAGCCAAACCTACAGGAAATGAGTGAGCATATATTTAATTGTGCAGTGACATTTTATGAACTCTACTTGTCCTGGTTCTCATGCATGCCTCCTTCATAGCAGTGAAAACCTCCTCTGATGACCAGCATATAAAAGTCAGTTTAGTTTATTTTTTCTACTGCCACAATCATGATATTGAAAAAGCCGGATGACATTTGATTTTTTTTCTACTCTTATTTATTGTATTATAAAGCTTTGATCCACACCACTGGCATTTGACCTTTGAATTAAATGAAGATGTATATGAAAGGTATGAGAGTAAGTGAATTTTATAAACTCTTTGTTTAAAGTAAAATATAAACAATGAAATAAATATGGCTATAAATATTTCAATATTATGTGTTGTCATCAAGTTTTGACTTTTAATCTTGTTTATTGTAGTACTATAGTTCTTGTGTTTTTCATTATTTAATAAATCTTCAATGTAGTTTTTTTGTAGATAAGTTTGTAAAACTGGGAAAATTTGGTATTGCCCAGTGATGGGACTTATAACAGCTGTGGGATGGTTGTAAATTACAGTAATTATTCTGGAATCATATAAGTACTAGTTAGGTCAATTGCCCTTATACTAATTTATTGTGCTCATTTCTATTGCATTTCAAGGAGTTTTTCTTTTAGTGTTTTTCTTACTTTTCATGGACAGGTAGAAGCAGCCTGGTCAGAACCTAAATTTGCAGCCCTGCGTAAATCAAAGCTCTATTCTCAGTCTGAAAGCTCCTTCAGTCCCAGTGACCCTGTGAATGTAATCTCTTCAGAGTGAACCTTGAATCTGGTCTAGATAGCATGTGACTTATGAAGTGTGGTAGGGTGAGGTGTCTGGGGAGAAAGGCAAATCCTTCAGAAATGAGTCTCAAAATAATGTATTTTCTTTCCCGAAACCATAAAACAAGTAAAAGTGTAAGCCATTTTCCTTTTTGATAGGAAAGCTTTTTAGCTTGATTTGTGTGTGTTCTATTTCTTCCAATCCTCATGCCTAGTGATCATAATCTATTATTATACTGTACTTAGTTTTCATTTATTGATCTCTTTGGTTTAGAAGATAAGTCAGTATAAGTGAGTAACCCTGGGTAAGAGCAAAACAAGATCAAGACATGGATGTAGCGAGTAAGAACCTCTGCTTTTTCTTTCTTAATCACTGCAATTCTGCTTTCTTTGTATGATTAGTATTCACCATGGGGAAATAATCAGGACACATTTCTAATGAGAAGACCAGCATTATTACTAAACGAAAAAATTCAAGAACTGTAACCTAGGAGAGTGAATTCCTTACAAGGACAGACTGCCTAATTATTTATTATAACTAATGAAAATAATACAAACATCAGCTGGAAGAGTAGTCCACTATGTGGCATCAATAAAAGTAGTCGAATGACAAAAGTATCTGTGAATATAGGTGCATACAAACAAATGACTTACAAGGTCAGTAATGCTTTAAGTGATTAGTACTTTTAAATAATTGGATCCAATTGGCTCCTAAAAAGAAATCAGAAACTTATTTAATGTGGCATTGGGAATCCGGATTTGGTAATATCACTTTGAATTCTCATTGTTTCAGTCATTCATCAAGGCTTGTCGCATCTTTGCCAGAAGCCCTGGCTCTATGCACCGATCCTCTCAGGTTGCTAAACACTGCTTTCCTGTCCCACATGCACGGACTGGGGGACCAAGGCAAGTGCAACAACCTAATTCACTATGATGGAAGAACTTTCAGACATCAAGTGTCAATGTCATTTGGTCTTTCTCGAGCAGGGATTGGGAGAGTTGTCCCAGCATTCTCTAGAGAATCAGCAAATGAGTTATTTTTAAAATTGACTCACAAATTGTAGGTGATAGAAAATTTAAAATCTCTGGACCAGGCTGGCATGCTAGAAATGCAGGGAAGAGTTGATGTCCCAGCTCCAGTTGAAACTGTCTGGAGGCAGAAGACAATCAAAATAAGCTAGGATTTAGTATATGTTGCTGCTTTTTTGTTGTTGTTGTAGACGTATTTGCTTAGTTACCGATATATGATCTCGTCTGCTATTTCACTATGATGATAAAATCATCTCCACGTAATAATGCACTAAATTTAAAAATAGACTCAACCCTTAATAACTACTTTTATGATTAGAAACAGTGCATATGTATAGTGGAAAATTAGGAAAAACAACGGAGAAAATAAAAATGAGCCACAGTCCCATCACCCAGAAACAAATGACAGAGAGCACTGTGGTGTCCTCGCAGAGCTCCTGCATATGCTGCATTCTTGAGGTCAGTCAGCGTGGTGAGAAGGAGTGGAGCCCTCGCTGTGTCATATCCTCCGTGACGGTAGCATTTCTTTAGTTTGTGTAATGAAGACAGCGGATGTAGTAGCTGTTATTTTTTGGAACTAAACATATCCACATCCTGATTATTTTCTCCATTACCTCTCCTGCCATTTCCACTTGAGACTTATACTTTGGAAAACAAACAAGCAGAGAAACTTTGGAAAAGGAAGTCTCTTTTTGTTTTAACTCTACCCCATACAGATGTGAGATGTTGGATTATTAGAATTTTTTTGTTGTTTTTTTTGGTTCCAGGGATCAAACTCACAACCTTGTGCTTGCCAAGCAGGCACTTATGCCGCTGAGCTAAATCCCCGGCAATTTTTAGGTTTCTGGAATTTATTCCTGAGCCACTCATCATTGATATCTTAGAAAGTGGATTGCTGTAAGAATTTAAAGAATGTTTGTTGCATGTAAAGTCTCTTGCGTAGTGCTTCTTGGAAAAAAATATCAACCAACTTCCTGTGTTAGGACTTGGATTGGCCCATATTATGCATGCTATATGATTAATTTCTCAGAACACCCATAATTTAGAAGCTTATGAATTTTCATATGTAACTTGAATGCTCCAGGCCTCACTAGTACAAATGAAATCATAGTCACTTTAATGTATAAATTATGCCACTTCTTCCAGGACCAGGGGTCTCAGACTCCCTTCAGAGTCTTCCTAGTTCTTCCTCAGAGTCCGCAGGATTGCAGAAGATGTGTTCTGCTGATCCAGCTGCCTGTGGATGCTCAGGGTAATAATGGATGCTCTATGGGCAGAGAGATGTGACAGCTTTCCTCCCCATCATAAGGCCATATCCAACTTTCTTATAATAAAGGATGAGTGAACAAGAGAAAAGCATCACAGATTTATCTCATCAAAGTTTTATATGATGCAGGAGACTTCAGAAATAAAGACTCAAAGATTCAGAGAATGCTTTGTACTTCTATGCTTTGATTCAGTGAAGAAGGACAAGCAATACAGGAAAGCATTTTGAAAAAAAGAGTATGACCCATTGGTAACAGACCGAAGAAGGAAACCCCAGGAAGGCCTGTCTGGATTTGTCTTGGTTTCTCTATGTGATGTTTCTGTCTCCAAGCTATAGAGCAGGACCCCTTCTGGGGTAAGGGTTCCATGATCTATGATAGGGTGAGGTAGGTCAAGAATTTCTTTATGGCCAGCTCTTACACAGAAAGGCAGGGACCAGTTCAGAATAATATTGGCTGGGTTTTGGGAAACACGTTCTTGTTTCTATGACCTGTCTTGAGGAAAATGAATTTTTAGTCTCTATGGCCTATTTTGAGGGTAAATGGGGAATAAGAGAAAATAGGGCAGAAAGAGACTCTGCTTTTGAGTCCTTTCCAGTGCCTTTCAGTATAGAGTATTCAGCATAACCAAGTGGCGTATGCTGGGGTATTGTGTTCTGAGTCCAACAAGGAACAGGGTGCTGCAGAGGGGTACAATAGAAAGAGAACCTGGGACCTGTGTCCCTGTGTAATGAGCTAGATCGCTGCAGATGGGCTCTCAGTGTTTATGGTCATAGTCTCATAGCCTCCCACAAATACAAACCACTTGCTCCAGAGCCTTCAAAACCAGCCCCCGCTCCTCCTCAATGCCACACCTCCTGTCAATCCCCAGCATCATGGCATGCACACTCCTCCTCCTACCTCACAATGACACAGGTCCTCCCATGAGCAACCAGTCCACCAGTTCTACTATCAGAGGTTAAAATCCTAGATTTTTTTCACTGACCAGACAGCTTGGTTCACTTAGTAAAACCGAGGCTGAATGTCATTGTTAAATGTTCATAATGATGAAAAAACAATGACACGTCTCACCTACAACCTTATGGTTCACCTGTAGAAGTGTAGAGCCTGCCTCCTGATTTTAATGTTATGGTTTCCCTGCTTTTGCATTTCTGCTACCTAGCTCAGGTCGTGCCTTCCTGTTGCTTCCCAGCAGCAGCAGCTGTGCAGTCTGGTTTTCCACCGTGCTTCTGCACATCCTTAGGCATTCGCTCTTCCTCCTGGGCTTGCCCCCACCCTGCTCTCCCTGTTGTACAGCTGCCGTCCAGGCACCTGCTGTTATCCATCTTCGCCTCAGTCCCTCCTGGGGGCTGCCATACAGAGAACATCATTTCAGTAGTCGAGCCCTGGCTGTGCTCCAGGTCCTCGCTGGTGGTCCTGCCACTCCTCTTCACGTTTCCTGCAGCTCAGAGGGATTCCTCAGGGGGCTGTGGGACTCCCAGACCTGTGAGGATGCCACTGGTTTCCTCAGTTATATCACTGGCACAAAGTCAGATACAGCGATGGCTCTGTCTATTGTTTCCTCTCCCATGATCTGCTGGCTATGTAGATCCCATCTTTTCTGTTTTTCCTGTCAGTGAATATTGAGCGGTCTCGCTGCTGAGAAATCAGTGGTGAGTACCAGTCTGAAGTTTTAAGTATTCAGGAAGTTTTATTGTCCAGAGATTGTTGAACTGGAAGCTAAAACACTATCTGTGGTACCTTGAGGTGTCCACTCATCACTGTTTGCTTTTCTTGCAATGATCTATAGCTGTAGGTGGAGCCCCTGGGCATCTGGAGGGAGACACACATGTTTCCAGTTGACCTCAGGCGAGAAAAAGAGTCAGAGATGTAAGCAAGGAGATAGTTGGCTTAGTACTGTTTTTAAAGACTGGACCAAGAGTGAGTGAGATAGGAAGTGACGATGCTGAAAGAGCAATCTCGTCCTTCCCTTTGAATGAAAATCTGTGAATTAAGAGTCATCAGGCTAGTCAAGTAAAGTTCATTGGAATAAATAATCCTGTAATGATGAAAATGTCAAGCAGAAATCACTCCCCTCCAAAAAAAAGAAAGAAAGAAAGACAGACAGACAGACAGACAGCTAGTTATCTCTAGGTAATGCAGTTACACATAATGTTGATTTTCTTCTGGTTTGTTTGCATTTTCTAGGGTTTCTACAATAAATAAGTGTACATATCTTTTACAATAAAATAAAACTAATGTCCTATTAAAACTAATACAATATAAACATACCCCTAAAACATTTATGTACTAAGTAAAATCCTCATCACTGTTTAGTATCAGTTGCTAAAACTTTTCACAGGAACTAGAAAATTCGGTAGTGAAGAAAATAGTAAACAGAAGACAGAACTCTTCATTTGCACTTTTAAAAAGAAAGTATCTGCTTTTTATGTTACAAATGCTGGGCTGTGCAGATGAACCATAAACTGCCCTCCAGTGTTCCAGTTTTCCATCTGCTCTCTTGCTGAATTAGACCAGTCATCAGACGGTGTGGCTACCTGAACCATATCATCTCAACAACACGGCCTTCCCTTCACTGAGTTAGGGTTAGCAACATACGTTTCCCTTTTCATTCTAGAATTATTTTAATATTGTTGCTGGCTCTGTTTTTTTAATATGTAATTTAAAATATGGCCACACTCATGGATGTGTACATGCCAATCCACATAAGACCCTTTGTGACATTATTTCTAGGGAACCATTTGTTTCTATGGACAGATTTCATGCACCATCTTAGAGCAAATTGAAAATGATACCTAACCCATTATAATCTTTGCTTTGGTTGCTAGATATCCATGTTGCATTATTTTAGTAATTTGCCAGTAATGTCAACTCCTTTGCTTCATTTGACTATTCATTTTGGTCCATCCTAATCACTCTATTTGAAGTAATTACACAGTCTTGTGTTGCCTTAGATGATAAAGATATCACAAGACAATGATCATGTGTATAAATGTGGCAAAGTAACTTTTCATTTCCTTGAACAAAGATCCACTCATCACCAAGAATATTTTGGAATTATTATGACTTTATAATTTGAATAATTATTTTAGGATTTCCGGTTTAAATGCTTAAAATTTTATTTTCATGTGGGTGAGCAAGTATGTAAGTTATTGAAACTACCTTTCCACCCTGCAGTTTCTGTGTATTCTGCATATCAGAATTTATTCATTTAAAATTGGTCCATAATATTCCTCAGAGGCTGGTCCTCCAATGTTGTGATTTCCTGTACATTTTTATAGTTAGACTTTGAGGATTGCCTACTTAGTTATTGTAAAACTCATACTGAAAAACAACTCCAGTATGGATAGCTGGAATTCATCTTATGTAGCAAATGTGTTATGAAAGTTGCATAAAATTAAGCTTGAAAAGTTTAATTTCCCTAAAGTCATTAGAAATAACCTCATTTATATGAATCCCAAATATAGTTTCATTCCTTCCTAACTCCTTTCCTTATAAAACTTGGGGGAAAATCAGACTTCTGAAACATCTTGAAAATAGTATCTATTGCATTGCGAGAATAATGAAAGGACAATCTATCCTGGTCTGGCTGATGATGAAGACGAATAGATTAGCGTTTGCATTACTTTTCTTTAGGACTTTCCAGATCTTATCAAAATATTACATTTCTTTTAAGCCCAGCAAGAGAAAAGCATTTCGGTATACCCTCAAGGTTAGCATTGCACTTGCAGCTTCAAATGACAGGATCATGCTGGAATAATCTTCTGTGGATAGGGTAAGCCTTAAAGGAAGCATCTAAATAAAGTAATTCTTCATTGTTATTGGAAGGAAGGATCACAGTCAATTTTTGAGATATAAGTATTTTAGCTTTTTAGCGTTACATGGAAACATTGACCCCACCTTGAATTTACATAAGACTATTAGTGGAATTTGATAGGCATCTAAAAAAGCATTTGATACAAAAACAATCAAATAGAATGCAGCTCAAGAGCAACACAGCTATTGAAATTGAATGCCTGTAAGATAAATAAAAGATGAAAAAGTAATATTTTTCCCAGATGAAGAGATTGGTCTTCTTATTGTAATGTTCAGGCATGTGAAAGCAAGAAATAGTCATAACCAAGCTGTAGAATAAGAAGAGTAAACTAAAATTTGTCCAATTTAATATTATAATATTATACTTTAAATCAATCATGAATTACTTATGTTTTTGAATAAGTATGTCACTCATACAGTAAAAAATCTTGTATTTTAAGCACTTACATTTCTCTTTCCTAATACTAAATTATAAAATGTGTGAACAATTTCTGTATTTTAAGAAGTGATATACATTATTTTCATCTTATTAGTAAATCTATTAAATTTCTCATAGAGATATGAGTGATATTAATTTTCTAAAATACTAAAGGTAATACTCTGACAAATTAACCTGAGTTAATAAATTATAATGTATTCTTAGTTTCAAACAGAAAATACATTATAAAAATATTGTCCAAGAGCTGCATAGCCCTTAAAGATGCTTAGGTTTATTTTGTCTCTATTCTAGATATTTAGCTACTGTGGACATTCATATCCACATAATTGGATTTCTATGAGTCACTTATTTACAAGATTGTACTTTTAGTAAGATGCAAAGTAGATGATGTTTTCAACATAGTCTCGTAATATACTTTGATGTGAAATGATTGCACTAATAAAACGTGTCTAAATAAAAATTATTAAAGCATTCCTTCTTTCACTCCTTTATGTGGAATTTTGCAGGTACCCTCAAGTTCTTAAATGTCTGTTAAACACTATTAGATTTATATCTCAGTTCACAAAAAAAATATAGTTGTGAAAACTTATGTGTGAAACAAACTTTTAAAAATTAGGTCCTATTTTAAATTCAGGAAAGATACTTCTATTTACCAGTAGTCATTCAGTTTGTTGAGCTATTGAAACACCTAGATATTCTCGTGCTTTTAGAGACATGTTCTGAAGCAGCAGAAATTTTACACTTTAGGCCATTGCATTCTGTCTGGCATGGGGGCCACCTCACACTGTAAGGTATACTTCTTTTCCTACTTTGGCTTGGCCCAAACAGGTAGATCCTGTTACTTTTCCAATCCTTAATAAAACTTTGCTACCATTTCAACAAATAAAGAAATTTGACATTTTCTGTGAAAAAAACATCTTAAGTGAGAAATTGTTTATCTTTCACCTACATACTTGGCACTGTGATCTTAGAAAAAGGTGCACTGTATCAGAGACTACTACAGTAGTCCAGCTACTGTAATTTCATAGATGCATCCATTCATCAATCAAGGAGCTTTATGGTGAATATCCCTATAAGTGCAAATATATAGCTTCTAAATCTGTGCTTTCTAGAATACCACTCACTAGCCGCAGATGGCTTTTTAAACAATTAAAAATGAAAATAACAGCCGGGCGTGGTGGCGCACTCCTGTAATCCCAGCACTTGGGAGGCTGAGACAGGCGGATCGTTGTGAGTTCAAGACCAGCCTGGCCTACAAAGTGAGCTCAAGGCCAGCCTGAATGGCATAGTGAGACCCTGTCTCAAAAACACCAGGGCCAGGGATGTAGCTCAGCGGCCTAAGCGCCTGCCTGGCAAGCACAAGGTCGTGAGTTCAATCCCCAGTGCCGCACAAAAAAAAAAAAAAAAAAAAAGAAAATAACTAGTTTTAACTGACATGAGCTATATGTCAATGATTTCAGGTTAAAATTTTTTTTAAATCTTACTAATTTTTCTACGGACTACATGTTGACTACATATTGACTACATTTTACATGACTACATGAGAATCTTTGATGTTAAAATATATTCTTAGAATTTATTCAACATGTTCCCCATTGCGTTTTTAATGTGAATACTAGAATGTGCGGCAATGGAAATGACATTTATGTTTGTCATCTGTGCTCCCACTGCCGTTCCTTAGGGGCAGCACTGGTCTAGGTGCTCCCTTGTCTGTTTTATAAATTAATGCAGTAAAGCAGATGGCTTTCTTCAAAGTAAGGAGTATTTCAAAGCAGTGGAAATATTTAAATGTATGTAATAAATGTCTTTAAAGTATATTATAAAGATAATAGCCTCTTTGCCGTTTTTCTCTACAGTAAGCTTGAAAATAAATACTCCCATGCCTAGGGTTTTATTTATATGCCATATCATTATGTAATAACTCAGTGACATTTGAATCCTTCCTATAGAACATTAGAAAATCTTACGTTAGAAACTAATAAGTTTTTGAGAGTTGTTCATATCAATGTGTTCAGCATTGTGGTGGTCAGGGAAGTTTTCTGAAAATAGACTGAAACTAAGGGTAGTTTGTATGTATCATACAATCTCTTCATGCTTGTTTTTTTTTTTTTAACTGGACTCTCAAATAAAATACAATTTTAAAAATGCAACTTCCAGTCCCTGAGATGAGAGACTCAATAAGATGAGATGGATTGTAGTAGGGAAGGAGAGACCATGACTTAGAAATTAACTCAACAAACTCCTGTCAAGAGAGGAGGTTCACTGCAATGGAGAGCCAGGGCAGATCCACCAGGGATTAGCTCAACAGCTATATTCAAGATCCAGAACTTAGAACTTCTGCCAAAATCTACTTGTAGCATATAACCTTAGAGTTGGTTTCGGTGTTTAGACATAGGAAAGCAAAAAAGTAAAGAATAAAAATGGAAACATTTATTTTGGCAAACAGGTTATTCTATTATAGTGCATACACTATGATAAGAAATAAGTAGATTTAAAGTGCATAACTTAGAAAATCTGAATGCAATGAAGATATTATCTGAAATAAGCCAGGCACAGAAAAACAGGTACTACATGATCTCACACATATGTGAAGTCTAAAAAGGATGACCTCAGAGAATAGAATAGTTGCTCCTAGAGTCTGCAGAAAGTAGGTAGGGAGGGATGGGGGAAGATTGAGCAATGGGTACTGAGTCATCAGACAAAAAAAATAAGATCTGTTCTGTTGCAGGGAAGAGGGGCGATGGATAACAGTAATGAACTGTTCATTTCAAAAAAGGCCAGAAGACTTTTAACGTATTCACCAAATAGAAATAATGTTTGAGAATAGAGATGTTTACTCTAATTTGCACATTATATAATATCCACATACTTTGAAGTATTACATGCATAATTTTATGGTGCATTAAAAAACATCATATCAAATGAAAAAAAAACTTCTAAATAATTCCACTTGAGATGTTTTACCTCTTTATCTTCATGAATAAGTGTTTTTCTTTAGTAGTAACTTTTGGCATTATTTGCCCATGGCCAATAGCTATACACTCACATCACAGCATATACACAGTTTGCCCATCTGTACTATACTTTGATAGGTTTTATTCTGTTTTCATTTTCTGCTCATGATCTGTTTAGGTTTTATGAACTTTATGAGCTTAAAACATAACCCAAGCTTGAAAAAAAGTCCTATGACATCAGGAAGCAGGTGTCACTAGAAAGCTTGAAGACCAGCAACAAAGGATTAAAAAGAAAATGGAAGATTTGGCCCCTGTGGCCTCAGTATACCTTGATCAAGAAGGCAAAGGGATGAGAAGGCGCTGTGCATCAAATACCTATTGATAGAGTCAAGTGTAATGTGAATGCAGTCATTTGCTACCTGATAAATTTTTCCATGTAAGACAAGTGCCCAAACTAGATGCAAGATAAATATGCATTTTTCTTTCTAGAATCAGAAAATATGGTTGCAAACAATATTTCTTACAAAACAGACTCTAACTGAAATTTTAAGAAATGACATATCATCAGCTAAAATGAAATCATACAATGGATGATTTCTATCTAGTGCCTGAACTAGATAGAAATTCTCTTTCCATGTTTTAAATCCGTTTCTCTCTAAGGGTATGTATTCATTTACAATTTTAATTTCTCTTGGAAATAATATCTCCTTATATTTCTGTTTTCCTTGGTGTCCTCCTGTGATGAGGTAGGCATTGTTTCTTTCCAGTTTTAGTACAAAACCTGCTCTGCTACATTGAAGTTGTAAGTTCATTATTTTGGCCTATCTGTATGTCTCTCTCTATATATATCTGTCTGTCTCTGTCTCTCTGTCTCTATCTCTGTCTCTTCCTGTCTCTTTCTGCCTCTCTCTTCCAGTAGCCCTTTCTTTTCTTAGCTTTAGCAGAAAGCTTGAGCATCTCCTATTGCAGGTTTCTTCCTTCAGGGACTTTTCTTTGCAGTTAATTCATGCTGCTAAAGCACAGGCCTTTCTTTCCACTTTTGATGTTCTTTCCTAAATCTTTCCCTTTCTGCCCCTGAGATACCTGAACTGTAGCACAGTAGTTGAAATTTAAAGGGCAACCTTTATCACCCCTCAAATGTGCTCCTTGATTTCTGCTGCTTTAATTTTGGGCAAGCGGTTTTAGCTGGGATCATCAATCGAACTGAGAGGCCTGTGCAATTTAAATAAAATCTTTGTGTAGCTTGTGAAGGAGAGAGGTAAACATTAAATATGTGCTCTCATTGCCCGTAGGGGAAAAGAGCAGGGGCTTAAGGTTAAGATGACGGCTGTCTCTAAGCTCTCTGTTGGTAAAGAACTCAAAATCACCAGGAACGTCTCCAGCAGTTTATCTTTGAAAATGAACTCAAAGGGTGTAGAACTAGGATATAAAGTGACATTAAACTCTTCTCTATTTTGGGCTCTCTGTGTGTATGTATTTGAATATACTCCTATATGAGATACCTTACATATCAACTTTTTTGCACATACTTATGCATATATATATATATATTTATATTTTTTAAGCCTCCAAAATAAATATTTTTATTTTTATGCTGGGGCATGGTTCATATTAACAAGGCTATGTAAAAGGAGTGAAATATGAAAAAACAGTATAGGAAATAGGTTTAGAAATCCAAATTGTATTTAATTTGCTTCAGAAGAAATTGGGTTTGATTAACTGAATTAACTATATATTCAAAAAGAACTGTGGGTAATAAAGCTAACAACAATGTTTGTTTTCCAATTATAAATAGTGGTAATTGTTTTTAATCTTTTAACAGCATCATTGAAGTGGTACAAAATGCAAGTCAGATTGTTTTATATTTTTTGACATTTGATGGCTGTTTACTAGGTGAAATATATTCAGAAAAGTATGTTTGGCATATAACACAAAAATATAGAATTACAGGTTATAGGATTTCTTATAAAACAGCTCAAATTTGTTTGGAAGGTTATTAAAACTCTGTTCCTGATACCTGGATCTCCTCTATAAAAGTGTAAGTTCTTGCCAGGAGCTCATCAGCTTGCCATGCAGGATTTCTTTTTATCTTTTTTTTTTTTTAGGATTTCTTTCATGAATAGATTTAATATTTCTCAATCAAGATTTAATATTTCTCAATCATAGTATTCTCTACAGAGAAGGGTAAAATTTATTTTGGACTCAGAACTGACAAATCCTGTGAGTCTTATGAGATTCAGAAAGACGAGA
>RJWT010020252.1:0-18036 GCA_004365215.1 Cuniculus paca
CCTTTATGTTGTTTCACTGGATTTCATTTATGGTCCATAAGAGGTATTACTGATGATATTGCTTTATTGTTCTTTCAGGTACCTGGTAGAGTAAATGAAGCACTGCTACACTCAATCAATCTGACAGATGACTAGAATAAATTAATATAAAATAAAAATGTTGTCACAGTTTAACAGTAAATATCTACTAAATTATTTCTAAGAAGTCCATTGATTTTAATAAAGATAAAAATACACGCACATGCATATGCACACCTGAATACACACACACACACACACACACACACACATACATGCACATACCTTTCAGAAAATTAAGGTGATTTAAAAAGTACAAACTTGGGCAGACTATGTGGGACCCAGGAAGAGAAAGAAAAGTCAGATAGCAACTCCCAAGAATCAGTCTTGATGGGACTCGGAGAAGCCGATCAAGGATGTAACTAGGCAGCCCTTCTAGTAAGCTGTGCAGACCATGTGGGACCCAGGAAGAGAAAAAGTCAGTGGCTCTGTAAGCCTACTGGCATGCAGGCTGAAAATCATCAAGCCCTTTCACCCCATAAGCCACCAGCTGGTTTGGAGGTCAACCTGAGCTGATAGCAATTGAGGTACAAAAGGCACCTGAAGGATTGTATTGTTAGGTTGAATTTACAGGCGTGGGGTTGACAGTCTGAGCATGTATAGGAAGGATAACAGTATGCAATAGGGTAAATATGGGCTGTTTTTTCTGTCTTGTTTTTAAAGTCTAATAATATTCTCACTGTTTTGTTTTATTCTTATTGTTTTTGTTTTGTTTTGTTTTGTTTTGTTTTTGCTTTACTCAAGATTCTGTTTTGATTGGTTTTACTCTGTTTTGTTTTGGTCTGATTTTGCTATTACTGATGGAATGGAAAACTACTGTGAAGATAACAAGATATACTATAGTAGCTGTTGTTGCTTTCCCATTACCCTGTTTTGATATTCTCTACCAATTTCACTGCTGTGTTTTGGTTGGATTTATTCTGTTTTGTTTTGTTGGGTTTTACTATCTTTAAAATAAAAAAAAATGTACAAACTTGGCTTTATTTTTTAATCATCATGAGTGCTGCTGGTTTTATTGATATGCTTGTATACGTGCATATACATGCACATAAACTAAAAAATACAGAGAAGTATGGAACTATGTACTGTTATTTAAATGAAAAGTTCTAGATACAGGACTTAATAAAAAGACTTTCATAGTACTAAATTATTTGATAAAATAATACTAAGAAATATTTGATCAGTTGTTTTAATAGAAATACTGGATTTTAACCAAATTATATATAATATTTGAATCATATGGATATTTTATTATTATATATAGTCACATTTTTTCTAAATAATTTTCTGCTCAATTTATTGAACATTTACTGTATAATAGGCTTTTGAAACATACTTTCTCCAAATTTAACAATATCTTCCTTCTGTAAATGGAATTTGAAGGACAGAAATGTTTGGAAATTTTTATTTTAAACTGCTAAGTGTAGAATGACAATTCTCCATCGATTTCTTACATTTTTTGCAATCAATAAAACCTGCTGTTAGGTCCTGAAATAAGAATGAGAAGTCTAGCAAGTAATTTGCTTCTTTGGGTTTTGGAGACAGAATGTATTTCCCTTGAGGATAAATCTCAGGTTTACATCAGTCAACTTGACAATCAGGATATTAACTGAGTCTAAACTGAAGACTGTCAGGAGCCCATAGTATTCTATCTACTTCGGAAGCCCAAATCTTAATAGATCCTCTGAGTCACAGTGTGTGTTTTTGATAATTATGCTGGCTGGAGCTTCTGACAAAAGGAGAAAAAATCTCCAGCCTTAGGTGCCACTCTGGAAGTCTGACTTGTCACCGCCCATACAGAGCAGCCAGGTACAATACTAGGAAAAGATCTATTAGCTTGCTTCTGGATACTTGTCAGAGCTGAATGTCTGATCCTTGTGATATTTATGACTCTTTAGACTGACATGACTGTTTTAGGGTGAGTCAACTTGTAGTCGTCTTACATTCAAATGGTATATTTATGAAAAGTGGCACTATTTGTCTGTGAGAAACCTTCAGCATTGAAATAACCTGCTCAAAGTAGGCGCAAAGGAACTTTTGATTTTAGTTTTCTTAGTAGTTCCTGGTCTATAATTCTTAGTATGAAGATTGGCCACTGAATATGACTGTACCCAGAAAGAGATCATCTTGCTAAGGCAGTCATATAGACTCATGAATATTTAAAATTCTGTCCCAAACACTTCTGGGTATGACACTTCTCTCTCCTAATGCCAAACGGGTTGGTACTGATTAGACCCAGTTGGGTCCAGAAAACAGGAGGTCAAAGGCAAAATTCATGTTCCTGGTTTGCCTCAGCCTACTTCTTGGAATTGCACTGATGGCAGCTTTAACTTGATGCTATGGGAGAAAACGGAACAGCTTTTGTTATAATTATTGTCAACTAGATGAGTCAGCATGGCTAACCCAGTCATGTATGCATGAGAATGCAGCAAGAAGGTATAATAAAAAGCTGAATATAGTTTGGATACAATTATCACCTTGCCTATTTTATATTGTTTGTCTTCGAGCAAAGTACTGACTACTATTTTTCCAAGTTATTTGTAAAGGATGTTTGTATAGGTACCATTTTTTTTTTAGTACACGCTTGCAGTATATAATGAACACATTCATTACAGGCAGATGGTAAATGTATATGACACATGTCGATTCTTTTTTTTAATCCCTTTCCCCACATACTTTTCCATACATCTCTTGGTCCCCGCCCAATTTGCAAAAAAATCTATCTCCCTATATCCTATTCTTTGTCCTTTGCTTTGCTCTTTGATTTATTTATGCTTTGGGTTTCCCATAGAACAGAAAACTTACTATATTTAAACTTCAGAATTTATTTCACTTAACAAATGAACTCAAATTGCATCCATTTTCTTACAAGTGAGTCAAATGTATCCTTCTTTGTTGTAGAATAGAACTCCACTGTATATAAACACCACATTTTCTGTGTTCATTCATCTTGTGATGGACATATAGGCCACATCTATTATTTAGCTATTTTGAATAGTCCTGCTACAAACATGGGTGTACAAATATCACTGTAACAGGATGACTTGAACTCTTTTAGGAAGATACCTAGAAGGAAAATAGTGGGTTGAATGGATTTCTCTTTTTAGTAGTTTTAGGAATCTTCATAATGTTTTCCTTACTGGTTGTACTACTTTACATTCCCTACAACATTCCTTTCTTCTCTCACAGCCTCGCTAACATTTGTTATTATTTGATACTTTGATAATAGCCACTCTGTCTCTAGTGAGATAGAATCTCAGTATTATTTTATTTAGAATCTCTAAAATGACCAGTGAAGTTGAACTGTTTTTCATGGATTTATTGGTCATTTGTATTTTTTCTTCTGAGATGTGTCTGTTCAATTCAGTTGC
Source organism: Cuniculus paca (assembly GCA_004365215.1). Taxonomy (NCBI): domain Eukaryota; kingdom Metazoa; phylum Chordata; class Mammalia; order Rodentia; family Cuniculidae; genus Cuniculus; species Cuniculus paca. The sequence goes on from RJWT010020252.1 coordinate 3,450, forward strand.
CCATTATTGACTAGGTCTTTTATTTTGGGGGATCTAATTATTTTGATTTCCTTATATATTTTAGATATTAGTTGTTGGTCCAAGGTGTGGCTAGCAAAATTTTCTTTCCATTCTTTATGTTGTCTTTTCACTCTGTTGGTTGTTTCCTTCACCAGGCAGAACCTTTTATCCAATTTGTTGATTCTTGATGTTATTTCTTGTGCAATTGGGGTCAGGTTCAGAAAATCTTTGCCCATTCCTGTGACTTCAAGAATTTTACTTATCATATCACCCAGAAGGTGGGTGTACATCTGTTTTACTATTTAGATCTTCAAACCATTTTGCTTTTAGTTTAATATATGGTGAGAGATATGGGTCTAGATACAGTCTTCTACATGTGAATAGCCTGGTCTTTCCAGCACCATTTGATAAAGAGGCTATCTTTTCCCCAGTGCACATTTTTGGCTTCTTTGTCAAAGAATAGGTGACTAAATGGGTCTAAGGTTTTTTTTCTTCACCCACCATTTATTCCATCTATTCATGTATTTATTATTGTGCCAGTACCATGCAATATCATGTAGTTTTTAACACTTTAGCTTTGTAGTATAACTTGAAATCTGGAAATCCTTCTTTGCTCTGGTTAACCAGGATTACTTTTGCTATTCTGGGTCTCTTCTGGTTCAATATAAATTTTTGCATTGTTATTTTTAGTTCTGTGGGGACTGTTGATGGTATGTTCATTTAAATCATGTTAATCTATGTATCTGTTTGGGGAATATGGTTATTTTGACAATGCTGGTTCCACCTGTCAAGAAACAGAGGCTATCTCTTCATTTTTTTAATGTCCTCTTCAATTTCCTTTTTAGAGTAATTTTTGTTATAGTGGTCTTTCATTTCCTTACTTATGTTAATTTCTAAGTATTTGATTTTTCTTGTTATTGTGAATAACATTATTTTCCTAATTTCTTTCTTGGTGAATTTGTTATTGGCATTCAAGAATGCAATTGATTAATGTGTTGCTTTCAAATCCTGCTATACTACTGAATTTTGTTATTACTCCAAGGAGTCTTTTGTGAAGTTTTTTGGGTCTTCTATGTAAAGGATCATGACATCTGTTAATAATGATAATTTTTATTCTTTCTCTCCTATATGGATCCATTTATTTGGTTTTGTGCCTGATTACTCTGGCTAATACTTTGAGTATTAAATTTAACAAAAGTAGTAGTAGCGGGTATCCTTAACTTGTTTCTGATTTAAAAGGGAAAACTTCCAGCTTTTCCTCATTTAATATGATGATGACCATTGGTTTGTTATGAATGGCTTTTATTGGCTTCAGATAAAGTTCTTCTACACTTATTTTTTTCATGAATTTTATCATGGATGAATGTTAGCTAAATACATCCAAATTCTGCTTTAATATTTCTAGTTTGCTTTGATACTAATGACACATGAGCACAATTATACATGAAAAGATACAGAAATACTGATTCCCTGGATAATCAATACTATTAGTTGTATTTATCAGCTTTTCCATCACTGAGACACAGTATCTGATACCCACGACTTAAAGATTTTAATTTGGTTCATGGTTTCAGAGGATTTAGTTCTTTTCTGCTAGCTCCTAGGTAGAAACATCATGGTAGGTATGCTGCAGCAAAGATGCTTAGTTTACAGTGACCAGGAATCAGAGAAAAGGACCTGTAATATGGGGAGGGGCAGGGGAACATGCACAGTACCGGAAGCCTCATCTCCATGATACACCCTACACACCAAGAACTGTGCTTTACTTCCTTAAATGGCTCACAAGTCAGTCAACTTGGCACAAGTAAGCTAAACTACCACACTACTCTTACCAGCTTTGTGAACATTAAACGTGTATATATCACAAAGATATGCCAACAATGAAAATTTAGAATAAATATTAAAGATAATTAATAGTATCATAGTGCAGTAGTTATGACTATGTCCATACAGTACCAAAACAGAAAAAAAGGACTGACATTAACTATTGCTACTATTGCTACCTGCAAGAACATAGATGTGACAAAGTATTATGTTGAGTGAAAAAATGAAGTGTATGTATAGTGATCTAAATGAGAATAATGGTTATATTTGTGTGGCATAGTTAATGATTGGGAAAAGGAATTAGGAGGCATCTAGGGTTTCATTAATGTTGACATTTTGATCTAGAAGTTGGCTTCACTGCTTTGTTCCTTTGGCAAACAAAAAAAAAATAAATTCTAAGAATCATACTTTAGATCTTTGTAGGTGCAAATAATATGGTTAATTCATCCTTCAATAAAATAAGTATCTTAACATAAGTATTTCATGATACATGTGCTTTATGCTCTTTTAATTATATTAAAATCATGTTAAAGATCACAAGTAATTGATACAATTTTTCTATTACATAGTTGTAAAATAAATTTCCTTTACATTTATGAGATAAAATGTTACATTTTTGGCAAATCTGATTTTGTAGAACAAACTCAATAACATAGACTTGATGAATGATCCTGGTGAAAAGTATTTGTAAATTAATCAAAGAGATATTCAAAGAAAATAAATATGATTTATGAAAATATTAAGTATTCTATATATAGAATACTTTTGGTATTTTTATTAGTGCATGTTTGCTGTATATGATGTTTACAATTCTTAGATGAGTAGGTACATGTGCTTAATATATCTTGATTATTTTTGTTCCCCTTACCCTATGCTCATTCACTTCCCACATCTCTAGAACCCCTTCCACCATTCTCACAATCATCATTAATATTATTATTTTAGTTCATGTTTGTGACACAGAATGATTACATTCACTGTGAATAGTTGCCATGTGTGCATGATATGTCTTACATCTTTCTACATCTCCTTCCCTTTTCCCCTCACCCCACCCATTTTCTCCTGGTCTCCTTCCCATTTGTATAAGATCTACTCCCTGTTTCCTTTCAACATTTTTTATTTTGCTCTTTATTTGTAGTATGTATTATTGAAATGAGTAAAAAATGTATGATATTTAAGCTTATGTGTTTCTTTTATTTTTCTTTATGTGTTTTCAAGGTTCATACATTTTCCTACAAATGTATCAAATTTCTTTTTTTATAGTGAAATAGTATTCTGTTATGTATAGATCCCACATTTATTTATCAATTTATCTATTGATTGTCACATAGTCTGCTTCCAAGATTTACCTATCATGAATTGTGCTGCTATAAATATTGGTTTGCATGTATCCTTATAATATGAAATCTTTAAATTTTTTATTACCTTTTCAGTTTCATTGGCTGATATTGGGTTACTTATAATATTTATAACTTGATTCATTTTCACTAATTCATTTGTGTCCAGGAATCTGTCCATTTTTTCTGTTCCCCATCTTAGAGTACAGTTTCTTGAAGTAGGTATTAATCATCTTCTAGATTTCCACAGGTTTGGTTGTGATTTTTCCCTTTTCATTCCAAATTTATTGAATTTGAATCTTTTCTTTCTTCTTTTTAATACAGTTGGCTAGAGGTTTGTCAATCTTATGTTAGCTTTCAAAGACCCAACTCTTTGATTCATTGATTCTTTGTATTGTTTTCTCAGTCTCAGTTGCATTAATTTCTGCTCTGATCTTTATAATTTCCTCTTTTGTATGAGATTTGGGTTTGATTTGTTCTTCCTTTTCTAGGAGTTGAGATTCAACGTTAAGTTGTTAGTTTGAGCTTGTTCTGTTTTCATGATGTGAGAATTTACCGCTATAAATTTTCCTTGTATGACTGCTTTCATTGCATCGTGAAAGTTCTGGTATGTTGTATCAGCATTTTCATTTAAATGTAGATACTGTTTAATTTTTTGTTCAATTTCCTCTGTGACCCATTGGTTGTTCAGAAGGGTGTTGTTTAATTTTCATGTGTTTATGTGGTCTTTGTGGTTTCTGTTAGGTTTTTTGGGAGCAGTTGAGAGACAGAGAGAGATAAACAGGTCTTTGTCGCGGGCATGGGAGATTTTCAGAAGAGTGCAAGATTCCCTCTGACCCAAACAAAGATGTGGCTGAGCTTTTATTAGGTCTGACTTGGGGTGGAGTTTGGCGAGGTTGGCAAGGTGACATGTCAGAAGCTGATTGGAGGAGCGTTGGTGCAGGCAAAAAAGTAAAAGGAAGTTTTTATTTTGGACTGAGAGAAGAAGAAGCTGGAAGTTGATGTGCTGCTGTACCTGGAGTCTTTCAACCATGTTGTACCACCACCATGATGACTAGCAGAATGTCATATGGGCAGAAACCCATCCATTTCTTTGGCTGTTGATTTCCAATTTCTTTTCACTATGGTCAGAGAATATACATGGGGTAATTTCAATTCCTCTGCATTTACTTAAGCATGTTCTATGAGGTAATATGTGGTTTATTTTAGAGACTGTCCTATGTACAGTTGAGAAGAATGTGTATTCTGATGTTGTGGGCTGAAACACCCCATAGTCATCTACTGGGAATATCATGGTCAAATTGAAATTCTATTTTTAGTTTTTTGTGAAATCTCCATAGACATTTTCACAACGCTTGCATTAATTTAAGGTAACAATAACAATGTAGAATGGTTCAGTTTTTATCACAACCACGCTAGCTCATGAAGTTAAACATTTTTTCATGTATTTGTTGGCCATTTGTGTTTTTCCTCCAGAGAAGTGTCATTCATTTAAGTTGCCAATTTTTTGTTTGATCTTTTATTTAAGACTAATGTTTTGAGCTCTTTCTATATCTTAAATATTAGTATTCTGTCTGAGGTGTAGCTGGCAATTTTTTTCCCAATCTGTAGGTTGTCTTTCCACTCTGTTGTTTCCTTTGCAGTGCAGAAACCTTTTAAATTTGATATAATCCCATTTGTTAGTTCTTGCTGATACTTCTTATGTAATTGGAGTTCTGTTCAGAAAGTCTTTGCCTGCACCTATAACTTCAAGAGTTTTACCTGCTTTGTATTACAGTAGGTTCTGTTTTAATATTTAGATGTTTGATTCATTTTTATTTTAGTTTAGTACATAGTGAGAGATAAGTATCTAACTTCAATCTTCTGCACACAGATTGTCTGTTTTCCCAGCACCATTTACTAAAGAGGCTGTCTTTCCTCCGGTTTAATTTTTTGGCTTCTTTGTCAAAGATTAAATAACTGAGTATTCCTGAGGTTGTTTCTGCATCCACTATTCTATTCCATTGATCCATGCATCTGTTTTGTGAACAGCCAATATAATGCTGTATTTATCACTGTAGCCTTGTAGCTTAACTTGAAATCAGGTATTGTGATGTCTCTTGCTTTATTCTGCTCACCCAGGGTTGATTTTACTATTCTGAGTCTTTTCTGCCTTCATATGAATTTAAAAAAAAATTTTTTTTATCTAGTTATTTAAGGAGTCCCCTAGGTTTTTTGACTGGTATTGTGCTGTCAGTTTAGGAAGTATGGCCACTTTGGAAATATTGATCCTACCTATCTGGGAACAGGGCAATATTTCCATTTACCAATGTCCTCTTTAAACTTCTTTTTTACAGTGCTGTAGTTTTCACTGCAGAAGTCAGTCACTTTCTTAGTTAGTTTCCTTCTTAAATCTCTACTATTTCATGATGCTATTGGGAGTGATATTGTTTTCTTAATTTCTTTCTGGTGGATTTATTAATGTTTTATAGGATTGTTATTGATTTGTTGGGGTTCATTTTGTACCCTGCTACATTACTAAATTTGGTTATTCTAAGAATTCTTTTGTGGAATGTTTTGTGAGTCTTCTATGTAGAGTATCATGTCATCTCCCAATAATGATAATTTAATTTCCTTCTTTCCTATACATATTCATTCTTTTTTTTTCTGTTTCCTGATTGCTCTGACTAATATTTTGAGTTCTATGTTGCACAGTGGTGGTAAGAGTGGACATATTTGTCTCGTTCCTGATCTGAGAGGGAAAGCTTTCAGTTATTCCCAATTTAATATAATGTTGCCCATTGTTTTTTTCATAAATAGCCATTATCAGATTAAGATCCTTCTGTATGAAATTTCTTCAGGGTTTTCATCATGAATAATTGTTAGATTTTGTCAGTGATTTGCTGCATGGACTAAAATGATCATGTAATTTTTGAACATGCTTCTCTTTGTACAGTGTATTACATTTACTTATTAGTACATGTTGAACCATCTTTGGAACCCTGGGAGGAAACCTACTTGGCCATGATGTACGATCTTCTCACTGATTTCTTTCCTTCTCTGTGCCAATATTTTAATAAGGATTTTTGCATTTATGTTCATTGAGGAAACTGGCATGCAAATTTCTTTTTTCTTCTGACCTTTGTGTGGTTTTGGGATCATAGTGATGCTGGTTTCCAGAAATTAATTTTAAAGCACCCCTCCTTTTCAATCTTTCTAAAAAGTCTGAGGATTATTGGTGTTTAAACTTCCCTAAAGGTCTTGTATAATGCATCAGGGAATCCATCAGGTCCTCAGCTATTTTTAGTTTATAGATTTTTAAAAAATAATTTAATTGATTGTCATCATATTTTTCAGAATATTCATGTCTTCTTACTTTAGTTTTGGTGATTTGTGTGACTCTAGGAATCTGACCATGTCTTCAAGATTTTCCAGTTTGTGGAATTACAGTTTTTCATAGTAGTTTCTAACTATCTTATGCACTTCAGTTGTATCCACTGTGATTTTGTCGTTTACATTTCTAATTGCACTGATGTCAGTCTTTTATCTCTCACTGTCTGTCTCTCTCTTTTTTTTTGATAAGTTTGATCATGAATCTAATTTGTTTATTCTTTTAAGAAACTATCTCTTCAATTCATTGCTTCTTTATATCTTTTTAGGTTTCAATTTCATAAATTTCTGCTCTTATCTTTATCTTTATGATTTCCACCCTTAAATTAGGTTTGAGTTTTGATTCTTGTTGTTTTCCAAGTAACTTCAAGTTCATCATTAGATTATTATTTGTTTTCAGCTCACTCTGTTTTTATAATGTGATTGTTGATTTCAATTATTTTCCAGTTTAGGACTGCTTTCATTATGTTCACACAGGTTCTAAAGTGTTCTACTGACATTGTTATTTGATTTCAGAGATTGTTTAATTTCTTTCTTGATTTCCTTTCTAATTCATGGGATATCCAGAATTATGTTACTAAGTTTCCAGTTTTTTATATAATTTTTGTGATTTATTTTGTGATTATTTTCTAGTCTCAATGCACAATAGACTGATAATAAACATGAAATAATTTTAAATCTTTTGTATTTATTTATGCAGGTTTTGTGGTCTATTTTGGAGAAAGTTTCATGTGCTTCTGAGAGGAATGTGTATGTTATAGTACACTGAACACTATAGGTATACATGAAGTCCATTTGTTCAAAGTATGCTTTAGGTCTGATATTTGTTGATATTTTTTAGTTGATCTCATTTTGTGAAAATTGGTTGCTAGGGTCACCCAATATGCTTGTTTAGTGTTTATGGGATTCTTTATGACCAGCAATATTTTTTATAAAGTTAGTTGTTCTCAGGTTTGGTACATATATGTGTATATATATAAACTTTATCTCTTCTTATTGAGTCGTTCCCTTTAGTAGTATGTACTAAGCTTTTTTACCTCTTCTGATTAGATTTAGCTTGAAATTTACTTTGCCAAGGAGTAAAATTGCTCTCCCTGAATGCTTTCAGTGCCCCAATGCATGAACTATTGTTTTCTGATCTTTGATTTTCAGTCTGTGAATTTCTTTTTGGATAAGATGAGTTTCATGAATGCAACAAACATTTAGATTCTGTTTTTTGATTCAGTATGCTAGTCTGCTTCTTTTAACCAGGCAGTTAAGATCATTAAAATTGAGAGATATAATTGGAAGATGTTGACTTATTTCTGATGTTATATTCTTTTTCTCTTGATGACTTCTTTACTTTTCTTCTTTGTTTATCTATTTGCCTTGCTTGATGTATTCATTCCATCTGAGTCTTTCAAGTGGTTTGTAGCAATATAATCTTGTCATACTTCTTTTCAAAATGTTTAATATTTTATTACATAATTAATAAAATATTAATGCTACTTAAAATCATGATTCCCAAATTCTTTATAACATCATCTGGATATACCTCTTTGTATGTACTGCATTAACTAAATTAAACACATTAATACTTCCTACAAGACCCCCAATTTCCTTTTCTATTCATTTTATTTGTGGTTTCTATCTTGATTCCAATACTTCTCTATCCTTGTCTGTTAAAATTGTACCAGTTTTTCAGAATCCAATTGAGTCATGGAGCACTCACTCAGCATGCACAAGGCCCTGTTACTAGAAAACAGAGACCCAACGAATAAAGCAAATTAAACATCCCTTTCTCCATGAAGTCCTCTTTGACCTATGAGTGATCCCTTTCTTTCCATAAATTCCTATGGTATGTCCAAAACCATGTTATGCCTGTGTAACACTTAGTAGGAAGCTCTAGGTCATCACATCAGTTTTGATTACCTGTACAAGCAGAGTTAAGTCTGGATGCTCTTTGGAGTTATGGACTATTCTAAGAAGATCTGTGTCAAAAGATGGCCTCTTTAGTGCCTCACTACATGACCCTACTTATCAGGAGCTCACTTATGAAGATTGAGGGTACCACAGAGCTTCAGGTTCCTTAATGCAAACAAATTTCCCCAGATATTGTTTATTATTTTCTTCTCATTCTCAATTACTTTCATTAACACCAGGAACTCAAGGTGGTTTCTGTTCCCCCAGAAGTCTAGGGATCTCACATTTGGCTTTGCCAATAAATCAGTTGTATAATTATTTGGTCCTTATAACTTTAATGCACAATCTATTTCATAGTATTTTTGACATGATTTCTCTAAAAAGCTCTCAATTTTAATTCATGAATATCAGTATATTGTCTTTTGATTTATATATGTATTCTGATATTGATATCAGATTTTGATATACATATGTTCAAATATTTCGATATACATTATGTTCAAATATTTAGAATTTCAGTGAATTCTTCTATGTGTTTCATTATAACTTTTATATTCACATCTAATTCAAGGAGAAACAGAAACAGAAAAGCAAGAGGGATTTGTGCCAGTGGAGCACTATCCCAACCCCTAAAACAGTGAAGAGTGGGATTGCTGTCCAGACTAGCAAAGGATAGCTATAAAGCACAAAGGCAGAGGCAGAAAAGCTGGATAGAGCTCCTAAGCAGCCAGGATATCAGAAATTATGTAGAGGTTGTGAACTTTCACCAGTTAACAAAACTACCAGAATAAAATAAAGGGGCTTAAATCTTAAATCTTCAAGAGAAGGATACTTAGCTGGTGTTGACCTTTAAGAATATTTATTGGAAAAAATTTGGACTCTTTTTCTTAGCAATTAATATGCAATCCTGCTTGAGTGAGTATGAATTATTTCCCTATTAACTCTTCTAATCACTGTTCATGACATGTTTTATGGACATCACCATATTTGTATGATGTGAACCTGCTTCCTGCATCCTGGGAACCAGAAGATCATTCCCTGGGATTTTTAGAAATGAATTTTTAAGAAATATCCCAGGGTACAGCATTGTAACAGCTTTTCTCAAATTTTAGCGCTCACTTCTTCCTTGATTATCAGGTTACACAAGCATTACTACAGTTAGCCAGACTAGGTCAAAATGATTTTCTGCTTCCTGTTTAAAAAATATTATACATTCATATACCTAGGTAATCTCTGCTAAGTAATATTTTTACCATGTTACTTTTCTATTGACACGGTAATTCACTATAAAACTATTGGATCTATTTAATTATTTGCATAATCTCGATAATATAAAACAATGAGCATCTTGATAAAATAATGAAACTTTCAAAATAAATTATACATAAATTTGCAAAATATACAGCCTTGTTATAAAATATTGCAGTCTCAATTATAGTAAAAATCTAAATGCTTATTCATTTAGCAGTTTTAACAAGAGATGTGTGATTTAATAATAGCCTTTTATAATTTATATACCAGACTCTCCCAAGCAAATTTAATGTAATTAAATCTTAAGGAATGTTATGTATTAACATGAGTAGAAATAGCTTTTATTGTGGGTTTCTATGTATGTAACATGTTAATGAGAATCTGAACCCTCAAAGTGAGTCATTTTTTTTTGCTTGCTATCTTACTGAATTACAAATAGACTAGCATGGTTTTGCATTTTTAAATAAGATACATATGGCAACGAATGAATTTATCAAAGTTGCTGAATATAATGAACCAATTGTACACAACATTTTCCCAAATTTACCCTATAATTTTGTCTTTCATCAGATTAGTTTTTTATGGAACAGTGTTGAAACACGCTAACATGCAAAATTGAAATATGTATTTGTACAGGAAAAGAGCAGTAATGGAAAGGAGGCGTAGGTGTTTAAAGGAAAAGCATTGAGTGGCAATCAGGAACCAAAACTCACTTTCTCATGTTGCAAATGACCTAGACTGAAGTAATAGCAATAACTATAATTATCACAACTTTTATTGGGTCATTATTACATACCAAGCATTGAGAATTTTATCAATACTTCTTTTGATAATTTAGTCATCAAAACAGAACTATTAACATGATTTTCCCCACTATACCAAGAAGGAAATCTGTTCTCTTCATGTAATACTTGGGATTCTTACCTAGTTTGATGAAATGAAGAATTAAAGTGCAAATAACAGTTAGACATCAATATGTGATTGCTTAAGTAGGATTAATTTAGAATTGTATTAGATTCACATCTGACACCAATGTCAGCTGAGAACAAAAAGGCATATAGCAAATGAAAAAAATTGATGTTGATATATTAGAGAGAAGAGCACAAAACATTGCATAGAATAACATGCCCTAAGTACTGAGAGCACACTTATTTACTTCAGGAACTGGTGGAAGGAAAAAGCATACCTAAATTGTTTGTTTGTTTGTTTGTTTGTTTGTTTTGGTTTTCTGGTTTTGTTTTGTTTGCTTTCCCAGTTTCATAGGGTCTACTTTAGTAATGAGAGTAAAACTGATGGAGAAATGAAGCATTTGAAGGTACAAATCAGTCATTATAAATCTTTTCTCATTCCTTCTCCTCATAGAACTGATCTCCTCATAGAACTTTAGGGCACTCATCACAGGACTGTGTCTATTGAAAAGTGATGACAACTGCTCTTTGGTTTGAACATAACTGAATTGAATCATTATGAATTTAATTGATTTGAATGAAATTAGGAAGAATCCAAACTGCAATAGAACTGATTTCTACTTTTGATAATTTTAAAAGTCAAGAAATAACCTAGCACAATGCCCCTGATAAGACATGAAGAAACCAATACACATCAGAATGAAACTCAAAAGCATGCACATCTGATTAGTGATTGCATACGACAGTTCCTAGTTCTCTGACTTCTGGCACAGCCTGACCTCCACTAAGCAATTCTGTGAGAAATGTGTGTCCTACACAGCTGAAAACAGGAAGAAGTTGACAAAAATGAGGAGAAAAATAATCTTCATATCTATCAACAAGGTTATAGAGTTAAGTTAAATGGAAAATAGACTGTGCATAATAACATGAAACTCCACAATTCTACAACATGGCTCTCACTCTCAAATAGAAAGTGATCTGACAGTCTACTGGGGTGTGCTTTTAAATCTGAGAACTAGGATCATGCTATGAAGAAAAGATATATGAGTATTTAATTAAAAATCTTACAAAATGTTGTTAGTCATTGAATTATTATCATCATTTTCACTAGTATTGTCAAATTCTGGGGGAAATCACTCTAAGTAAATCAGCCCAGTCAGGTGTGGTGGCGCACACCTGCAATTGCAGCCCCTGGGAGGCTGAGATAGAAGGATCCCTAGGAATTCAAGGCCAGCCTGAATTGCATAGTGAAACTTTGTCTCAGGGGATTAAAAAAAAAGCCCTAACAACATATTTTCATCATCTTTATTGTTCAGGTTCATAGTGGCTACCTTAAGAATCAAAAAAGATAATGCAAAATTGAGACGATTTGAGTTTGTGATTAATACACGGCAGTTTCCTTAATTTGTAGTATTACAAATTAAATGTGATAAATGATTTGGGAAAATATAAGAAAGTTACATTGCCTTACCACTACTTTGTGTGTGTGTGTGTGTTACTCAGATTTGAACTCAGATCTTGCACACTGAGTTACATACCCAGAACCCTTTTTTTATATTTTGTTCTATGACAGTATCTTAATAAATTGCTGAGTTGCACTTTAAGCTTGGCTCAAACTTAAAATCTTCCTGCCTCAGCCTCCCTAAATTCTGGAATAACAGGTGTGTGCCACCAAGCCGGTCTCTACTACTACGTTTTGAAACCAAAAAATACTTTATGTATGACGCATCTATAAAATACTGAAACTCAAAAGTTCTATTTATTTGCTATATTTAAGTACTGTAACTCTCCTGGAAATATCATTTGTCTTGTCATTATGAGTGGGCATTTCTTCATATTATAGGTGAGAATTAATTTCAAGAAAAATTGAAAATGTCATATTGGCAAAAAGTAATCACTTATCAACCTTCAGTGATTCTTAATCCATCCACAATGAGGCAGCACCATCCAGGAAAAAAAATTATATCCTAAAAAAAGTAGTATATACAATGCAAATGATAACATAGACTGTTCTATATAAGAGTAATCAGAGTTTGTGTGATGCAGGATGGTGGTTTTGTTTAGCTGACTTATGTTAAAATAGTTAAAGAAATACAGTCTACTCATAACTGAACTTTTAATAAAGTAACAGTGGAACCCAAGATACACTTCTAATGATAAATGTGTATTCATCTTCAATCTCAAATGACTGGTTTTTATAAAGATTGACTCTATAAATTTTTCACCTGGTTTAAAGAATGCTTATCACTTCTGACAAATATGTAAAATTTTAAATTAATATTAAGAAATAATTGGGAGAAAATGCATGGAATTCTTTGGGACTCTTTGAAAAACTGTATTATTGGTTTCTCTATGATGTCAATTGGTTTATAACAAATTTTGGGGAAAAAGTCACCCATTATAAATAACATAAATGATATCATTGAATCAAGTGTTTTTTTATTCAAAAGGCATTTGCTGTATTATAATATAAAAATCAACAAGCTCAAGTTTATAAAACAGTTTTAAAGAGAACATTCCATTCCATATAATAAATAATGATAACAAAGAAACAGAGGCAGAGAGAGACCGAGACAGAGACAGAGACACAGGGAGACCATCTATAATGGTTTAATATAAGGGTTACCTTTTCCCCACATGCTTCACAGCGTTTATTTATTTATTTACTTATCTATTTTTTTTTCTTTTGAGACAAGGTTTCACTGTGCAGTTCAGGGTGGCCTCAAACACTTTTTAGCCCATGCTGGTGTTGAACTCACAGTGATCCTCTTGCCTCAGCCTCCTAAGTGCTGTAATTGCAGGCATACACCACTATACCAGGCTTAGCATTTGTTATTTTAAATTCCGCAAAAAAACAGAAATAGAACAACCATATCAGCTTTGTTTCTGGATACCGCATACACCTAATGGAAGTAAAATTATGAATTTCAAATTTATATCTGTACCCCATGTTCATAGAAGCATAATCAAAACACAAAGGTAACTTAAAAGCCCACAGATGGATGAATAGGTAAGGAAAATGTGGTATGAACATAAAATGTATTATTCAGCCTTAGCAGGAAATCCTGCCATTTGCCATAGCATAGATGAACCCAGAGAACATTATGCTAAGTGAAATAAGCCAGACATAGAAGGACAAATACTACATATTTAAACATTTGCTATTAATCTATAGATTATATTAGGCACTCTATTTCAATCGTCAGAATTAGACAGAGGGCAAGAGGAAAGTTTTCGAGTATACAGATACATTTTGGGGATGGATTGTGGTGCTGGTCTGACCTCCAAACTCACCAAGTTGTATACATTAAATATGACAGCATTTTGCGTATTAATTATATCTTAACAAAGTGGATTAAAGTATCAAAATTCCTTATATGTGTTATTCATTTTATGAGTTTTCCAAATAATTTTCACTCTTGGTATCCACTGTGAATTCTCAGTGTTCCTTTGTGTATCATAGAGCTAAACCTAAAACTTGTATATATGATAATCAGTCAGCTTCCAGTTCTGATATTTCAGTACCTGTCCTTGCCCTGTTCACTCTTTCTTCCACAGCTGATCTAACCCAGTTTCAATACATCTGCTCTTCTGTCCAGACCTAAAACATGGTCCATTGTGTTTCTCAAATATGTATTGTAATTTATCTGATATTCCTTAAGGAAAAGACAGTCCCATGGTTGATGATGATCTATTTTATTAAGACTGAAACATCTTTGATACACAACACAAAAAAGCATGAATTGTAAAAAGTACTGACCAATCCTGATACAAATAAAAATTTAAAATTTTTCAGTAAAATATTCATAAGAATCAGTAAAATTTTAAATATAGTAAGAAAAATAATATTTTTGTGCTGAAATGTAAGACTGTTCATCATTTAAAAATTTATCAAGATGTTTAAAAACATTAAGGTGATATGCACATCCAAGGCAACATGATATATAGACTAAAACTGTAAATGTAGCTCCCTTTAAAATGAAAATAAGCAAAAAC
>RJWT010020253.1:0-18059 GCA_004365215.1 Cuniculus paca
AAAGAATTAACATACTAGTTTCCTAAAAACCAGCTTTCATGCTTCTATGTAAAATGGTCTGATTTTGTTTCATTGTGTATGTGTGTATACATACAGTAAAGGAATAAAAAAATACTTTTTTTTGTCCCTTCTTAGTAACAGTCTTTTATTCGTAACTTCCCAGTAGCATCTGTAAACATCAGGTACAAAAATATTCCATGAAACTTTTCCTTGGTGGCTGAGGAGGCCTAGGATGATGCCTGCTGGGCTGCAGGGTCCTTGCTTCTGGCCAGGTTGGGCCCAGGGCTGAGGGCAGACTCCCTGCCCAGCCCTGTGCCCAGCTCACACCCTCCAAGCCGACAACTGGAGAAACAAGGGAGAGCAGGGAAATCAGAATTAGTGGCAGGGAGCAGGGGTGCCCTGGGTGAACTCAGAGGTGATGCTGCAGGTCCACTTCCAGGACGTCCTGATTAGGACAGGGAACATCTGTGGACATGTTAAGTATCGTTCAGAGAAGACCTGGGGTCCAGCTGCGAGACTCGGGCAGGCCCAGGTGGGGCCTAGCACAGGCCAGGCTCCCCAGAGGTGCTGTGGTCTGAGGGGTGTCAGGAATCAGACCCCTTGGGACCCAGGACCATGCCCAGGCAGAGCGGGCTACTCTCCCGGCATCCCCTCCGGATCTGTTGGGCTGTGGCCATTGACAGCAGGGGAGCCAGGCCGGACGTGGGACAGGTCATCAAAGCTGGGCCTGAGGGAGGGCGACATGGTGTCCCGGCTGGTGTTGCCCGAGCCCATGCTCTGCTCGGAGGTGGCGATGGTGGTAGTGACGCTGGGTGGGATGGGGTCTTCATCTTCATCCTCCAGGAACAGCACCTCGGGGATGTGGCTGAAGGCCTCTAGGTGCTGCCTGGCCAGCTTCCCTTTCAGCATCCTGATCCTGCGGAAGATACTGTCCAGGTCCCTGCATCTGAACCAGGGTCCTTGTGTGATGCATGAAGCGCTCGCTCATCTGCTGCAGGTGGGTGCTGGACAGGTTGTTGAAGATGCGCAGCATCTCATTGGTCCAGCATGTTCTTCTGGGCCAGGATGATGGTGTTCATGTTGTCCGTGCTCACCATGCTCAGGATCTGGCTGCAGAAGACCATCAGGGCTGAGTCCGGGGCGTCCATCTCTCTCTCCTCCACCGCTGCTGCGTGCACATCTGGAAGCCTTGCTTGTGTTTCCAGGATCAAAAGACTGTTTTATATTGATTGTAGAAAAATAATTTTGGGCAGAAAACCCACTTTCTCTGCCTTGACTACTAGACTAAATGTTTTAAAATTTTTTTATTGATATTAGTTTATAATTTGAATGAATTATTTAAGTGTGTCTCTATGTGTGTATATCTAGGGTATGTCTGTATCTATTTTAGATTATCCTAAAAATAGAATTTTTCTAAATTTTCCTTAGGAAAATACTATTTAATTTTTCAATCTCAATTGTTGTCACGCATGTCTCCTCAACTTCCTTATAAAATAACTATGCTTGGGCCGGGGATTTAGCCCAGTGGTTCAAGTGCTTGCCTGGTAAGCACAAGGTCCTGAGTTCCATGTCTGGTACCAAAAACAATAACAACAACAACAAAACCCCCCCAAAAAACTGCTTTTAAGGTATTAAAGCTAAGACAACAATTATTAAGAGAAGATATTATTATTATTATTTTTTATTTCAGAGAGAATAGAACAAAACAAAACAAAACAAAACAGAATAGAGTCAAACACAACATAGCATTTCAGAACAGAACACTGCAAGCAATACAGGTCTTCAAAACATAATAATGGGAGATTAACAATGGCTACCCTAGTGTCTCTTGCCTTCTTTGAAATGGTTGTTCATACATTTATAGACAATAAACTCAAACAAAACAAAAAAATATAAAACCAGATAAAACAAAAGAGTGAAAGCATTACAGGCCTTCAAATCAGACAACAAAAAACCAACAATGGCTACCTTAATGTCCCCTGTTTTCTTCAAAAGAGCTGTTCCTATCTTCTCACATATTGCAATCAAATAGTAGAAAAGAGACTTAAACTAATCAAATCAAAGAATAAAAGCACCATTGCACTTCAGAACCTTTTCCCCATATTTATTGGGAATTTTTTTTTTCCAGTACCGGGGATTGAACTCACAACCTTGTGCTTGCCAGGCAGGCGCTTAGGCCGCTGAGCTAGATCCCCGGATATTGGGAATTTTGTAAGAGAGAAGATATTATTTATAGAAGATATTTTCACATAATCTGAGCAAAACAAAAATTAAAATGAACATTCCACAGTATTTACTAAAGTTAGGTGTCATTTAAAATTGGTGCTTTATAAAATATGGTGCTTTTAAATTTTTAAATTATTTTTATTTTTCTTTTGAGGTAAGATTTTGCCGTATAGTTCAGACTGGCCTTGAGTTCACTACATAGCACAGGCTGGCCTTGAGCTCACAGCAATCCTCTTGCCTCAGCCTCCCAATTGCTGGAATTACATACGTGTGCCACCATGTCTGGCAATCTAGTGCTTTTAAAATAACAAATCAGTGCTGAAATTTTGACTGGACTAAATATAGAAAATGAATAACAATTTTGTTTGGACATTTTTCAAATTAGTCTTCTCTCTCCATAGTGGTGGATTAACTAATGGTCAGTTTGTGACACCCAGCTGAACTGAATCAGTGTGATGCTGGGCATGGATGGCACATCTGAGGATTGTTGTCAACAGCATAAAAATGAGAATTGAAGGGGAAGATGGAGTGCTATTGATTCTCCTGGAGAAGATTGTCATTCTGGCTTTCCTGTTATGAACTGAGATGTTCTCATCATTGGAGGAGCTTGGATTCTTGCTGTGGCTGAGGATGGCTGTGTTTCTCTTCGTGGGAGTTGGGTGAGCTCTGGTCTTTACTTTGAGCATCACTTCCTGGCTCCAGTGTAGATCTCTCAGCCTTCTGGCACAGATCCTTCATCCCGAGGCTGCAGACTTTCTAGCTTCTACCACTGACTTTTGGGCCTTCCCAGTGCAGGTCCTTGAAACAGACTTGCCTGAAACATTGTTTTGGGCTCTAGGCCTCCAGTTGGACTTGTGGAGGGCATTGTCATGGGCTCTAGGTCTTCAACTGGACTTGTGCTGGACATTGCCTTGAGATCTAGGCCCTCAACTATGTTCTTTGGGCCTCTAGTGCCTTGTAATGAATGATACATTGTGTCAACTTGAGAAGTTTAGAAGTTTAAGCAAGCAACTCAGCAAGGCACCAGTGTGCTTCCCTTGTGAACATCCTCATACTTTGCAAGAGAAGGGCACAGAGATGGTATGAGTGTCATGCTGCCCTAGAGTGTGGTAGCCTGCTTACAATATAGAGGAGGAATAGAGGCTTGCTTCTCCACACCTTTTGCTCTTGCTGCTTTTGCTGTCTTCTGCTGCCTTGAACTGTTGTCCCTGTGCCGTGCCACCCTGCCTTGAAGCTAGCTGATTTCAGAGTAAAACTTACACAAACTGTGAGCTAAATAAACATTTACTTCTTTCATTTTGGGTGTTGGGCATTTTGTCTCAGCAAAGAGAGAAAAATAACCAAGACAGAATTTGGTACCAGAGAAGTGGGGTCATTACTATGACTATATCTGACCATGTGGTTCAAGAGCCTTTGGAAGTGGCTTGCAAGAAGAGTTTGGAAAGGTTCAGAGATGTGGTCTGAAATAGTAGCACTAGAATACCCTAGGCTGTTCTGTATGGGAGATTCTGTTCAGTGCTCAGAAGACCAGAGGGCTGATAGAGATCCTACCTGGTAAGGACCAGGTTTTGGAGGTTTCTGCTGAGAATAAAGACTGCATTGAGTGCTGGACTCCAGAGGATGTGTGTTATGGCTTGGCAAAGAGTTTGCATTATACTCATGTCCAGAGATTTTACCTGAGACTAAGATTAAGGGCGACAGACTAATTAATCTGGCAGAAGAAATTTCAAAGCAGTTGAATGTTGAGGCAGTGACATGGCTATTGTTGGGGGCTTTTAGCCAGATTTATGTTGTGAATCAAGATCAAGGAGTCCAGCAGGATGATTTAAAATGTGAGTCTGGCCAGAAAGGAAGCACCAATAAAGCTGTGGACTTCAAAGATAGAGCTGAGGAGATCTCAATTGCTGAGAAGTAACAGGAGAATATAAAAGATGGCCTAAGGTCATCACAGGAAGCAGCAAGTCTCCACCCTTTGCTGCCTCAAAACTGCAAAGGTGAGAGAGTTTGCTTTGAGGAGAAAGCTGCAGAATATCATGTTTCAGAATGGCAGCAGCATAAAAAATTTGTTCTTCAGAATTATATTCAGAGTGCCCAGGCACTTGACCTCTATAGCCAAGAGAGAGGAAAGCCTGGCTACTGCTCCAGCTGACAGCAGAACTTGGCATCATCCACCAGGTGCTGGCTTTAGGTGCATGCACAATGTGAGAGTTATGGGATTAAAAAGGTTTCCATTTTGATTTCAGGAGGCCTGGGAGGTCAGGCAATGTGCCCTTGAGAAGGTAGTGTGTGAAGCTGTGAGCGTGAAGGCAACAGTGCAGTAGAGACCCCAGAAGTTTGGAAAAGCCAGGCATGTGGATCATCTAGGGAAACCTGCAAGGAGGGAGCAAAGCCAGCCCAAGTCAGAAGCTGTGGTAGCTAAAACCACCCAAAGTGCTGTAGGAGTGGAATCACACAAGCCATTTGGAGCTCACAATTAGCTACAGATTGCCTCAGATGCTGGACATGGAACTACTGGACTTAATTTCTGCCCTGCTGGATTTTGGACTTGCTTTGATACCAAACCTTTGCATTTCCATTTGTAACTTTTGGAGTGAAAATGTTTATCTTGTGTCATTGAATGTTGGAAGTGTTTAACTTTTCATTTGTACAGGGGCTTGCAGTTAAAAGTTTGCTTTACTTCAAAGGAGACTTAGGACTTAGACTGATCAGCAATGCTGAAAGCGTTTGGACTTCAGCAGCTTTTGCAGATGGACTAAATGCCTTTTGTGTAAAGGGATGTGTAAGAGTCTTTGGGGAGTCAGAAGAATGTTATGGTTCTAATGTAATCTAATGTTGAAAGACTTAATACTGGTTCTTAAGGATTGTTAAACCTGTGTTATAATCAAGTTGTGAAATAATATGAATAAGTATGTCTTTGTATCTGGAAACCTGTTTAAAGAAATGTATCTGGTTGCCAAGTTGACAAGGGGTGGATTGTTGTGGTTGATACATTGTGTCAACTTGAGAAGCTTAGAAGTTTAATGAAGTGACTCAGTAGGAGGTCAGGGTCCTCACTTTGTAAAACATCCTCAGCCTGTGCAAGAGCAGGGCACAGAAATGGTGTGAGTGCTACACTCACCACAGGAGGTTTTAGCCTGCTCACAATACAAGGAAGGAAAAGAAGCTTATTCTTCCCTTTTGCTTTTGCTGTTTTTGCTGTCTTTTTCCACCTTGAACTGTTGCTCCTGTGCTGCCATGGAACCAGCTGATTATGGACTGAAACCTCCACAAACTGTGAACTAAATAAACCTTTCCTTCCTTAATTTTTGGTGTTGGGTACTTTGTCTCAGCAATGACAGAAAAGTAACCAAGACATGCATGGACAGATTTCCTGCACTGTTTTGCATTTGACTCTCCAAGTGAATATTGTAAAACAATACTATAAATTAGGTGTCCTGTATTAAATTGTTTCCCTTGCAAATTCTGACTATGACATCATCTACAGCAAATAAAATTGCCTTATATCTAATATATACAATACATATTTTATGCTCACTGTGTATTTGTTGAATGAATTGAATGGATATAAATTTAGTTAAAAGAAAATGTAGGCATTTTGAATTTGATTGCTTCTAATCACATAGCAAATACTCAGCATATACTTGTAAGTGCTATCTAGATAAGAAAAATACTATCAAGAAAAACATTTTAAAATAAAAGAACATTCTTGTTAAGAGGTCTATAAATTATGACAGAGAATCTTTAAATAAATTTAAAGTGAGTAAAGTAGATTTGGTAATTTTTAAAGACATGTGTGTACTTATCGTGTATTTTACAATATAGTAAAAATTGATCTTTCAAAATGAAAGATAATAATTCTGAAGACAAGTAAAATAGTAAAATATCTTTAAACTAGTGAAAACCCCATCACTGGGTTTTCAGGAAAAATCAGTATTTCTCCTTTTCTTCCAAGAAATTGAAGGCATATAAAATATTTTCTGCTTGGTATAAGATATTTCAAAGCCAGAAAGATTATCCTAGAAGTGATAGAAACAAAACAATATTTGATTTTGTGAATCGAGTGACTTTTTTCATTGGTAATTAAAACCACCATCATAGTAAATTATCTGATTGAGGTAAAATATAGCTATTAAGATTATATGACCATAGGCTGGACATGGCAGTGCACACCTGTAATCCCAGCACTTGGGAGGCTGAGGTAGGAGGATTGCTGTTAGTTCAAGGCCAGCCTGATTGACATAGTGAACTCAAGGCTAGTCTGAACTGCGTAGTGAGACCCTGTCTCCAAAAGACCAAAAAACAAAAACGAAAACAAAAGCAAGTAACAATCCCCCAAATCCCCCAAAACAACCAACAATAAGAAAAAACAAAAATAAATAAAATTATATGACCTTATCTGTAATGGCTGTTGTCCTCTGGAATAAAAAGGGCAATTCTATTGTATGTATTTTCTAATTATAGAATCTACCAGAATTTATGGTACACAATGAAAGCAGTCCTAACAGAGAAGTTTATAGCTGTGAATGCCTACATTGGAAAAACAGAGTGAGCCCAAATAAATAACATAATGATGTATCTCAGGGACCTAGAGGAAAAGAGCAATCTAAATCCAGAGCTAGCACAATGAGGGAAATTACAAAGATCAGAGCAGAAATCAATGAAATAGACAAAACAATATAAGCAATGAAGTGAAGAGCTGATTCTTTGAAAGAATAAATAAAATAGAAAAAATTCTTAGCCCATCTCACCAAAATAGGAAAGAAAAGACACAAATCAATGCAATTACAAATGAAAAAGGTGGGACTGCCAGGCGTGGTGGCTCACGCCTGTAATCCCACCACTTGGGAGGCTGAGACAGGTGGATCTTTGTGAGTTCGAGACCAGCCTGGGCTACAAAGTGAGCTCAAGGTCAGCCTGAATGGCATACTGAGACCCTGTCTCAAAAACACCAGGGCTGGGGATCTAGCGCCTGCCTGGCAAGCACAAGGTGGTGAGTTCAATCCCTGGTGCCGCAAAAAAAAAAAAAAAATAAATAAATAAAAAAATAAAAATAAAAAAAATAAAAAAATAAAATAAAAAGGTGGGACTGAGGATTTGGCTCAGTGGTATAAGCACCTGCTTGACAAGTGTAAGGTCCTGAGTTTGATTCCCTGTACCAAAAAAACAAAACAAAAAACCAAACCAAAACAAAAATGAAAAAGGTGAAATCACAACAGATTTTGCTAACATCCAGACTATCATTTGTAGTGACTGACTGCAGCTCTAATGTTCTGGGGGGGGATGGTGAGATGAGAAAATAAAGCAAACAGATGAAAGCTGGGATCAGGTGGAGCCCTTACTCTCCTGATGGGAGAGAAGGAACTGCTCAACCACTGTAGCACATTTATTTATATACTCCATACACTCCAGAAGAAGAATGTCCATTTCAAACCCACTGCCTAGCAACTTGTTTGCCTGGCTGGCCTGGGCCCCTTGCCTTCTTGGAGCTGGGGCAGCTTGTTTACATGGCTTGTTTTAGGCTCTCTGTGTTTTCAGGGCTGGTCTTGTTTAGCCCCACACATGTGATCAACCTCCAGCGTCAATGGCTCTCTACATATCCCTGTTTTTTGTTTTGTTGTAGCACAGGATGGGTGATCAGTTGAAGCTAGAGGTGCTGTGTTTGAAGAACTCTGTAGAAGACTTTTTCATTCTTGAACAGTTTTCATTTTAAGTGCAGTCCAAGGATTTTAAGTCCCTGCATTGTGCAACTGAAATCCCGTGCAGTCCATTAATCCGTAACAATAGTCAGCTACCAGTGTAGCTGGCAATTGTCAGAAGGTGTTTGTGATTTGAGTTTCTTCTATAACTAGCATATACTATGGCATTGTTTTATATACCTCTAGTAGTTGTATGTTTTCTGCAGGATGTTCAAGACCAAGTTAAGGTGAGACCTATTTATTTATTTATTTATTTATTTATTTGTTTTGGTACTGGGGATTGAATTCACAGCCTTGTGTTTGCCAAGGTGAGGCTTATTTTTAAAACAATCAATTTTTGTTATCTATCAAGGTCAGTCGAGTCTCCTCAGGAATTACCTTGGAACCATGCGTAGCAATTCTTAGCTCTTCTGTCAGTGTCAGTCATCTGGATGAGTCATGGCCATTGCTTGACCAGATTGCTTTCTGTGAAAGCCTGTGAGATCTTTTTTCCTGGTGACTCTCCTTAGGCACACCATACCCGGATGATCACTTTCCTCTGTGGTCTCACAATCTTCTTGATCAGAAGATCAGGGACTCACTGAGTATAGGATGTTGCAGCAGAGGTTCTCTAATGCCCTGGGTCCTCATTGACCTTGGAGGGCTAGGGCCAAAATATTAGCTATCCTCTTAGCCCATCTACTTCTCTAATTTTTGGTATCCAAATCTCAGTTGTTGAACATTCGGAAGAAAAGATTGATAACAGTATAGTGTGTAGAGGCAGTAAGCTTCACATTATTATCTTATCTAAATATTAAACATCTTAGAACATCAAATGAAACTGTTATTTCCTATTAACCATGGATGTTTTAACGTTTGAATACCTGTAGAATGTTAATAGTTTCATATTTTACACAGAAAATTAGAAGTCAAAATGGTACCAATATTATGACAATCATGATGACACACTTGAATTTCCATTTTTGACATACCCACTTTTTGGTCAATCATCCCTACCTAATACATAGAAGTTTTTACCTAACTTGTTGACCTTTAGTAGGATGTACATCTCATAAGGTTTTGTTAAAGGGCAGAGGTCTGAAGCTGAAACAAAATTTTGTCACCATAAACAGTGTTTTACATTTTGGAAGCCCTGTGCATCTGGAGGCATGAATACATGAATATACTGTTAGGTTAATAACAATCTATCATAGCTATATGAAACTTTTGTATCAGAGCATCTTTAAATCAAAAACCTTACTGTATTATTTCTTTTGATGATGAGCAATGTGAACATATTACAATAATATTTATATAATTTTAGTTGAAGGGTCTCCCATAAGGCTATGGAGATCATTGGAGCCTCCAGTCAATGAACAAGAGCTGGTTAAAAATGTTACCAGGAGGCCACTTTCTTATTCATCAATAGAAGTCCTGTCCAACAATCTCTCGCCATCCTAAGGGATTTTGTTTAATCATCTTAATAATTTTTAATGACTTATAGAAAAATCCAATCACAAAATTTAACATATTATTTTTGAACAATGAGAGACTCTCAAGTTATGATAAACAACTATATATATTATATATAGTATATATATAATATACATATATATTTATTATATATATTATATATGCTATATATAATATAATATACATATATATTTATTATATATATTATATATGCTATATATAATATAATATATAATATATATTTATTATATATATACTTTTTTTTTTTTTTTGCAGCACCGGGGATTGGACTCACAACCTTGTGCTTGCCAGGCAGGCGCTTAGGCCACTGAGCTAGATCCCCGGCCCTTGTGTTTTTGAGACAGGGTCTCACTATGCCGTTCAGGCTGGCCTTGAGCTCACTTTGTAGCCCAAGCTGGTCTCGAACTCACAATGATCTGCCTGTCTCAGCCTCCAGAGTGCTGGGATTACAGACGTGAGCCACCACGCCCAGCTAACAATGTATATTATATTTACACAACCAATTTTAGCATCGTTTGGATTAACTGGGAACCCAGGTAGGAGCATTTCTTAAAATCTGTGACCCAAATTAAACTTTGATTAAATGACCCAAAAATGTAAAAGAAGAGAAAAGAGAAAAAATTGTTGAGCTCAAATAAAAAAGGAACAGCTGTTTTCAGAATGGACAAGTGGACAAACATGGACAGATGATCTGTACAGATTCAAACAGACATAGAAACAAGTACATAGCATGTTGGTGTCCAAGAGAACTCTCCAAGTTCCTGGGGCTATCATGTCCCTTTGCCAAACCAATTCGCTTCTTATACCCCATGTGCTTGGGTTGGAGCACCTGTCACGTCCAGCACCCCATGCGCTTGGGGGCATTCCTTAGGTGCTCTGTGCCCTTGCGCAGTCCTGTACAGGCACTTGTGCTTTTGGCTCCACACGTGTGAAGGATCACTAGCTCAGGTGACTCCTAACAACTGCGTAACAGACTGGACAAACAGACAAACAGATACACATGCAGACTGATGAACATATTACAAAAACAGAGTGTACTCAAATATATTTTAGCCAAACTGAATTACACTAACCTTTTACAACTGAAGAATTTGTAACTATAAATAGACAAGTCAGATTTGTGGTAGGTCCATTAGCAGAGATCTGTGGTAAAAAGAATTTGGAAAGACAAAATCTTATCTATAATTAATATATATTTTTGTCATACGACTTAGCATACATTGCTAATACCTATTTGGAACTTTGGTTTTATTTTTGGTTACCATCTCCTGGGCATCCTGGGTCAGTTAAGGTTGGTTTTAGCATCATCTTTTTCTATGAGCTGTGGCGTGGTTTCCGAGGTATCATTGTCATAGGACTGGGCATCAGCTTCTCGTGAGGTGGAATCAATTTCTTCTCTGGGTTTTATTCTATGATACAGCCAGACAGCACATGCTGGCACCCAGATAGGCCATTTAGCATTTCCTGGAAAGACACAGCATACCCTCGACCCCAAATCAGCACTGAGCTGGGTCCCTTCCATTGTCCAGTATGAAGATCCTTGCAAAGGACCCTTCCTAACCTTTTTTCTTTACCTGATTGATCTGTCTTGCTGCTACTGTAGTTTCATCCTTAGTAGGATTTAAAACTTGTTACTAGTACATACTTCCCAATGAAGTGTAGGTAAAATTCCCCTTTTCTGTTTTTGTAATTAAATTTTGAGCAAGTTTAACAATTTTTGTCCTATGTCTGGGTTAAATGGAATTGCTTGCATAAGGCAGAAGTATTTTGATGGAAGGTGGCATGGGAAACAGAAGCCTATTGAGCAGTGTCTGAGGGAGTAACAGTGCACAGCTGTGGAAGATGGCAAAAGTAGCAAGAGCAAAGGAGGGGAAGCATAAGCCTCCTTTTTCTTTCCCCTACATTGTAAGCAGGCAGCACTCATACCATCTCTCTGCCCTACTTCTGCACAGTGCAAGAATGTTTACAAAATAAGAAACTCACCCCGCCACAGAATCACTCAGCCAAGCTCCCAAACTGCAAGTTGACACAATGTAGCAACCACTCCCATCCACCATTGTCAACGTGGCAACCAGACACATTGCTTTAAACCAGTTTCTAGCTACAAAGGCAGGCATGTTTTTTAACATTTTAAACTTGAACATTTCAACACAGATTTAAAAAATCCTTAAGAACCAATATTAAGCCTTCCAACCTTATAGTACATTGGAACCCTAACTTTCTGTCCTTGCAGCTGAAACAAGCAACATTGTTTCTCTTCCTTGTTAGGGCCAAACTCCAGGCTGGTGGAGCTCTTTGGTTTTCTCGCCTGCTTGGGGGCCTGTGAGAAGTAGTTAGAGGAGCAGAAAGCAGCATTTTCTCCCTGTTAAATAACCCTTTTAAAGTCTGTAGAGGTCCAGCTAGATTTGTGTTGGTTTGTTTTTCCTAGCTTTGCTCTAAGCTGTTTTCCCATTTCCTCCCAAGTATGTAAATTTACAATTTCTTCTTCTGGAAACAAACTCAAGAAATTTAGCAAGCTGTGTAGTATCAGTGTATTGAAAACTAAAAATTGACATAAGAAAGCAAAAAGACCTAAATAAATGTAGAGTTACATTAATTGCAAATTTGAAGCAACTACCCCTGAAGTAAACAATTTTGAAAAACAATGGAGTTTGAGAATTTACACTACCAGATATCAAGACTTACTACGAAGTCATAGTGAGATAGTGACATGCTGGCACCAGCCTGTTGTCAATTCATGAAAGTCAAATATTGACTTTTTAGAAGTTTTATAGGTTAGTTGTTGTCCCAAGAAGCTTATGATTACTAAGACCCTGTCTAATCCAAATCCATCACAACAATGTAAACACTAGTATCAAGCACACAACCAACAGTTCCATATACATTTGTAATTCTTTAGAATGTATTTGCTCCATATCTAACAACTGGTAATATCAATACATTTCTTTCCCTTTGGTTTCTTGTATGCCAATTTTCCCTTTGAATTCTCTTAAGCCTGTTTGTCACTTTGGCTTCTCTCAAACCTATGTCTTTAACTTTTTTTTCCTTCTTTTTTTTCTAGCCATAATGGACTCGTTTTTTATCCCCAAGGTTATGCACCTGTGGTGAATATTGACCACAACCTATTCACTTCTCCCCACTGTAGTGCACTAATGAGATGTGTCCCTTCACCCACTGTTTCTTCTTACCCTGGTCCCTGTTCGGGCACCGTATGTAGTGGCTGGCTGCAGCTCTAGATGTTCCCTGGGGGAAGGACAGTGAGAGGATGAGAATACAAAGCAAAGAGACAAAAGCTGGGATCAGGTGGAGCCCTTACTCTCCTCAACCACTGTAGCACATTTATGTATACACTCCAGAAGAAGAATGTCAATTTCAAACCCACTGCCTAGCAACTTGTTTGCCTGGCTGGCCTGGGCCCCTTGCCTTCTTGGAGCTGGGGCAGCTTGTTTACATGGCTTGTTTTGGGCTCTCTGTGTTTTCAGGGCTGGTCTTGGTTTAGCCCCACACATGTGATCAATCTCCAGCTTCAATGACTCTCTATAATTATTACCAACTACTTCATAAAACTTGTAAGTGAGTAAACTGGAGAACTCAAAAGAAATGGAGAGATTTCTAGATACATATGAATTAACAAAAGTGAACCAAGAAGATGTAAAAATCTGGAATAATCCAATAACAGGAAATAAAATTAAAGCAGTAATAAAAATTTTAACATTAATAAAAGCTGGCTGGTGTGGTAGTGCACCTCTGTAATCCCAGCACTCACTAGGGAGGCTGAGGAAAGAGGATTACGACAAGCTCAAGGCCATCTTGGGCTACATAGTGAGGTCCTGTGTAAAAAAACAAACAAACAAAAAACCCCCAAACAAACAAACCTACAGCATTTTGTGGTACCAAGAGTAGGGAAATGTTCAAAAGTAGGAATGATTGTGTTGTTTAAATCTGTGCAGAAGTGGTCCCATTTCAATGTGATGTCTCATTCATTTATTTTTGCTTTATGGTCTGAGCTTTTGTTGTGATCACTTACAACCATCACAGAAATGGTCTCAACTCACCACTCAAAAGGAACAGGCTGGTAGAATGGATGAAGAAGCAAGATCCAACAACATGCTGCATTCAAGAAACACATTTAATCCAAAAGGAAACCAATAGACTAAAAATCAAAGGATGGAAAACAATTCTCATGCCACTAGGACCCATAAAAACACGGGAGTTGCTATTCTATTTTCACTCAATGTGACCTTTAAGCCAAAACTGATCCAAAGAGACAAATACAGTGTGTTGCATAAGAACATTGATGCAAAAATCCTTAATAAGGTACTGGAAAACAGAATGCAACAAATCAAGAAGATTATACATCAAGACCAAGCAGGATGCATCCCAGGGATGCAGGGATGGTTCAACATATGCAAATCAATAAATGCAACACACCATGTTAACAGAACCAAAGACAAAAATCACATGATCATCTCTACAGATGCACAAAAAGCATTTGACAAAGTCCAAGGACATTCATTATTAAAGCCCTACAGAAAATCAGAATAGATGGTCTTTACCTCAATCTTATAAAAGCCATCTATGAGAAACTGACAGCTAACATCATATTAAATGGTTAAAAACTGAAAGCTTAGGGCTGGGGATTTAGCTCAGCAGCCTAAGCGCCTGCCTGGCAAGCGTGAGGTTGTGAGTTCGATCCCTGGTGCTGCAAAAAACAAACAAACAAACAAAAAAAACCCAAAACAACCCCCCTCCCAAAAAAACTGAAAGCTTTCATTCTAAAATCAGGAACAAGACAAGGATGCCCATTATCATCACACCTATTCAGTAAGTTCTGGAAACATTAGCCATAACAATTAGAAAAGAGAAAAAAAGAAAGGAATACAGATAGGAAAGGAAGAATTTAAATGATCATTATTTGCATATGATGTGATACTCTACATATAAGACTCCAAAAACTCCACCCAAAACTTGTAGATTTAATATCTAAATTCAGTAGTGTGGCAGAATACAAAGTCAACACTCAAAAGTCAATATCATTGTTGTACACAAACAACAAACTCACACAGAAAGAAATTAGGGAAAGCACACCCTTCATTATAACATCCAAAGAAAACCATGAAATACTTAGGGATTAATCTAACAAAGGAAGTAAAAGATCTGTATAGTGGAAATTACAGTCCCCTAAAAGTGGGGATTGAAGAGGACATCAGAAAATGGAAAGATATCCTTTGCTCTTGGATAGGAAGAACCAAAACAGTAAAAATGGCCAACCTCCTAAAACTGCTATACAGAGTTAATGCAATCCCAATCAAAATACCATTAACATGTTTCACAGATCTAGAGAAAACACTCCTAAAATTCATTTGGAATTAGAAAAGACCTAGAATAGCAAAAGAAATTCTGGGCAACAAAGGCAAGTCAGGGTGCATCACAATCCCAGACCTCAAATTATGCTACAAAGCTACTGTGATAAAACCAACATGGTATTGACAAAAGGCCTGAGGATCAGTGGAACAGAGTAGAAGATGCAGATGCAACTCCAAACACACTCAGCCACCTTATCTTTGACAAAGGAACCAAACATGTTCACTGGAAGAAAGATAGTCTCTCTCTCATTTTTTAAGAGCAGAATTTATTTATTTATTT
This sequence comes from Cuniculus paca, assembly GCA_004365215.1. NCBI lineage: Eukaryota > Metazoa > Chordata > Mammalia > Rodentia > Cuniculidae > Cuniculus > Cuniculus paca. The sequence goes on from RJWT010020253.1 coordinate 15,042, forward strand.
ATTTTGAAAAGAATACAACCAAACAAAATAAAACAAGGGCTGGGGATCTAGCTCAGTGGCCTAAGCACTTGCCTGGCAAGCACAAGGTCATGAGTTCAATTCCTGGTGCCACAAAAACAAAACAAAACAAAACAAAAACAAACAAACAAAAAAACCAGAGTAGAGTCAATCACAACAAAACAATGAACATGGCACATGACTTCTAAACAGGGTAAAAAGCAATCAATAATGGCTACCATAAGCCTCTTGTTGTCTGCAATATACCTGCCCATACCATCAGAGATAAGTAAAATCAAACAAAATACAACAAAATAAAACCAGTAAAAACAAAAACAAAAACAAAACAAAACAAACGAAGTGGAACAATGTAAACAATACAGAACTTCAAGATACTAGTAAAAGAGCAGGGGCTACCATAATGTTTGTTATCTTCAGAATAGTTGCCTACACCTTCAGACATATTACAATCAAACCACACAGAATAGAGTAAAATCAATCAAAACAAAACAATGAAAGCAATACAGGGTTTCGAAACAAGATAATTGGACATCCTCGATGGCTGCCATTATATATTTAGTTATCTTTAAAATAGCTGTCCATGCCATCAAGTATAATAAAATCAAACAAATCAGAATAAAATGAAACTAATCAGAACAATGAAGACAATATGAGTTTCAAATCATGATAATAGATTAATAGTGGCCACTTCCTTCCCTTTTTAGATAATTCCTCTCCTTTGACTTTCCCTATATGTATTGTGCATTTTGGATCCCACTAATTCCTTTAGTTTGTTATACTAGGGAGACAACACGAAATTCACCCATGTGACTCTGAACCATTTCATCTATGAGCATGATCACCAGTTGCCTCTATCCACCTACAAGAGTCTTGAGATTATCTTCCTTTATTGCTGAGTAGATTTCCACCACATAAAATACCATGTCTTTCTTATCCAAGAACAGAATATATTTATTGAGAGAAAGAAAGCTTCTTTCTGAGAGGGAAACAAGGAATCCCAAGCAGGTTGCCCAAGATAGTCTCTTTGATAAATGGTGCTGGAAGAACTGGCTTTCCACATACCAAATAATAAAACTAGACTTGCATTTATCATCATGAACTAAATTAAATTCAAAATGATCAAGACCCAAATAATAAAATAGAAACACTAAATCTACTGGAAGACAAAGTAGGTAGAACACCTAGGGGTAGGCAGAGACTTCATGAACAAAAACCAGACCACATGGGAAATACTACAAAGAATCAACACATGGAATCACACCTTATTAAAAGGTTTCTGCATAACAAAAGAAATCACCAACAGAGTGAAAAGAAAACCCACAGATTGGGAAAAAATTCTAGCCAACTATCCCTTAGACAAAAGACTTCTTTCTAGAACATATAAAGAATTGAAAAAAATCAGCCCCCCCCAAATTCAAAGATTCAATCCAAAAATTGGCATCTGAGATGAATACACACTTCTCAGATGAAAACATACAAATGGCAAACATGTATAAGAAAATGTTCAACATCATTGGTCATTCAAGAGATGCAAATTAAAACAACACTGAGACTCTCTCACTCCAGAAAGAAATCAATCAATGACAATGCAGGCAGGGTTGTGAAGGAAAAGGAACACTTCTCCACCTTTGGTGAGAGTGTGGACTGGTGCAACCACTGTGGAAATCAGTGTGAAGATTCCTCAAAAAACTAGGATTAGAAGTCCCATGTGACCCAGCTATTTCTCTTCTGGGTATCTTCCTGGAAGAATTAAAAACATCTTATCACAGTGATGTATGTGCACCCATGTTTACAGAATCACAGTTTGTAATAGCCAGATCTTGGAAACCACCTAAATGCCCATCAAGTGAGGAATGGATAAAAAAGATGTGGTATTTTTATAAAAGGGAGCACTACTCAGCTATAAAGAAAGATAAACTTAAGACTTTTGTATGTAAATGGATACAACTTGAGACCATACTCATAAGTGAAATAAATCAGACCCACATGTGTAAGCATCATACTGTCTCATTAGTGTGAGAAACTGAAAGAGTAAATAAGATTCAAAATGTACAAAATGTAGTGAATTAAAAACTGGTGGTCAATTTAACACCAGCTGAATTTAATCAGCATGGTGCTGAGTGTAGAAGGCTCACCTGAGGAAAGTTGCCAGCATAAAAAGGAGATGTGGAGAGGAAGAGCATAGCATTGTGGGTTCTCCTAAGTGTTGTTGTTGTTTGGAGCTGTTGGTTCTCCTGGAGGAGCTTGTCATGGCTAACTTCCCTGGTATGAATTTGGCCATTATCATTGGAGGACCTCAGGGCCTTGTCACTGAGAGTGGCTGTGGTTCACTTTGGGGGAGCTCTGGTCCTTACTTTGAACATTTCTTTCTGGCTCCAGAGGGGAAAAATGTGTCCTGTTCAATCTCCAGGAGAAGCTTGTCACGCTGGTTTCCTGATATGAACTCGACTGTTACCGTTGGAGGAGATCAGGGCCTCATTGTCGCTGAGTAAGGCTGTGGTATTTTTTGGGGGAGCTCTAGTCCTTATTTTGAGCATTGCTTCTTGGCTCCAGAGTAGAACCCTCAACCTACTGGCACAGATCCTTCATCCTACTGGCATAGACTTTCTAGCTTCCACTGCTGACCTTTGGGCCTCCCCAGTTCAGATCCGTGAAACAGACTTGCATGAGTCATTGTCATGGTCTCTAGATCTCCAGTTGGACTTGTGGGAGGCATTGTCAGGAGCTCTAGGTCTTCAGCTGGACTCATGCAGGACATTGCTATGGGATCCAGGCCCTTGTCTGGATTCTCTAGGTCTTAAGTGTGTGGGCAGATTTCCTGCACTTCTTGTATTTAACTCTAGGTGACCATCATAAAATAATTCTGGGGCTGAGGATTTAGCTCAATGGCATAAGTGCCTGCCTGGCAAGCTCAAGGTAATGAGTTCGATCCCTGGTACCAAAAAAAAATTCTGCAAATTATGTGTCCTGCCTATAATCATTCTTGCAAGCCCTGACTAC
>RJWT010020254.1:0-18040 GCA_004365215.1 Cuniculus paca
AGTCCAACTGGAGGTAGGTCTCTGGGGCATGCCTGTGGATGGTAGATCTTTAGTTCATACTCTTTCCTGGTGCTCTGCTTGCTTACAATCATAAAAGGAACAGCTTTGTGCCACCAACTCCTTACACCATCATGGTTCTGTTTTCGAGTCAGCTGATCATGGACTGAAATCTCTGCAACCATGAGCCAAAAATTAATTTCTCCTCCTTTAAGTTACAGGTGTGAGGTGTTTTGTCTCACAGTAAAAAAGCTGAGCAATACACCATGGGTAACTAAAATCACAGAAAATAAACTGCAGCTATGGGGAGACTACTATACTGATGGTATAGATTTATAGATAAGGAAATATATAAACGTATAGCTTCTTGCTCTGTAAGTTGAAAGGATGTAGAAGAAATAATATCTCAGCTAGGCACACCTAGTACAGATATACAAGAAACATTGGATGCTACAGAAATGCCTGATTCCCTAACTGGGACAAAAAAGTATGTAAGATGAACACAGAGCATCTTAAAATGCCAGTAAGGAAGAAATTCTTCTAGAAAAATGGATGATATTAAATGTAGTGACAACAACAAAAAAAGTAACCACAATTTTCTATAATTTTTGACTTTCCCAGAGAAATTTTGTACATTTTATATATTAAGAATATAATGCCTGGTATAGAGCCAGAGAAGTATTACTGCTGCTCTGAGACTAGCCTGGTCTCCTTGAGTTTCATGTGGTAAAGGATGTGTTAGCGGACCACATAAGGGTCACTACAAGGGAGAGAGCTGGGCAGAAACCATTTTTGAGACAGACCAGAAAGATGGAAAGGTACTGTTGAAGGAACTCTAGTTAGTCTTCAGTAGTATGAGATGACATGAGTAATCTCCAGGAAAGACAAAGGCTGAAAAAGAGCATCTAACCAGGAAAAAAAAAATTCAACTATTAAAACGTCTAAATCCAATCCTTCAAAGTATCCTATGGATGAGTAAACTTTTCCCCATCAGTCACAGAATATGGAGCAACCAATCAAGTAAAAATTATTTCATTCCATTACCTCTCCTACCTTGGAAGGGTCTGAGAAAATAGTTATCTGGTAAAAGAGGGGTAGACATACGGGGAAAAAAACAAAACATAACTCATCGATTCTCATTGTGGGGTAGGCAACTCAAGGCCTTGCCCTTGGCGAGGAGGATTTTTAACTCGAATGACTTGAAATATTTATTAATAACTTTGATTTTATAAATTGTAATTTTTGATTGGCTACAATGTTCAGTGACTTAAGGGATCACGGTATTGCTTATTACCTAAGAATAAGCTCAGAAATAATTCCCATTGGCAGAAAAGTTTACTCACATTGAACAAATTTGAAAGGAGCATTGTAGATAAAGCGGAGATGTGATTTATCCAACAAGCAGAACTTCATATGTGCTTTTGGTAGTTTGACGGACACAAGACTTAAAGGTGTCTAAGAAACCTAACCAGAAAAATTTGCCTGCAGCAGTGAATGGCAAACGATTGGACTTTGCAGGTAGAAAATAATTCTGCTCCCACTAAAAAGTAAGCCAAAGTTGCATGTGTCCTCTGTTCCAGATTAGTGTTACTTCATAAAGATTAGCTGGAGTTGTTTTAGGTCCCTGATAACAAACCTTTTAGAGACCAAGCACCCAAACTGCAATCCCAAACCCATTTATTTATCACAAAGTGCCAACACTACAATTAAACCTGAATACTGAGGTTTAGTTTAGAAAAAACAACTTACACCCTAACACCTTTTGTCTTAAAAGAAAAACACAAGCATGCTACAGGTTTGCCACCAGTCTCAAACCCACTCCAATAGTCTTGCATAAAAGGAAATCACAACAGAAATACATAGATAACAAGATCAAGAATCCTAAGTAACCACTCAGTAGATTTGTATTTGTAGTCATCAAAGGACTTTTTTATATGATACCTTAGGGACTTGAGATCTTTAAAGAGTCCATAAAATACATCATGAATCTAGCAGGTTAAATATCTGCTATGATCAGAGGAAATCAAGGCTAAATTACCTTGATACTCTCCGCATAACATCTTCCTTGACATTTACTTTTTCCAGAAGTGTCAAGAAACTGTAATTAGCCCACCTATTTGCCTCAAACATCAAGTTTATTTTTTTCCTCAGGTTTTTGCATCAGTCATCTTCTGTGCCTGGAAAAACCTGCCCTGTGATGGTTACCAAGCTGGTTTCCTTAAGGCAGTCATTTCAGTATCAAATAATGTCCTTTAAAAGAGATCTTCTGCTTTAATCTGTGTTGCTATGATAAAATACAACAGATTGGGTAATTTATAAACAATAGCAATTTACTTCTCACAGTTGTGGAAGCTGGGAAATTCAAGATCAACTACTCAGCAGATTGAGGTTCCTCTATGCCTCTAAAATAATGTCTTTGTTGGTGGGGGTTGCCGAGAATTCAACTCTGGTCCTTGCACTTGCCATGCAGGTGCTTGTGCCACTGAGCTATGTCCCCAGCCCCCAAAATAATTTTTTTCTGTGCCTGCCAGAGGTTGTGTCCTCAAAAGGGCAAAATGGGGAACTCTCTGTGATGTCTGCTTTATTAGGGAACTAATTCATTTATGAGGGTAGAACACTCATAACTTAATCACTGCCCCAAAGAATACACTCCAAAGCACATACATTTCAAACCATAGCACATTCTCATAGGGTCTTGTAAGGTTTTTTTTTTAAAGGTTTAAAACTCTTTTTTAAACTGTGAAGGAAGTCAAAGAAAGTCAAGAAGTATAAAACAATTTCATTGACAATTTTTAACAGTTACTCTGCTTTGAATGGAAAATGAATTACAGAAATTAAGGGAGAGGATATAAACAAGTTCAGGTTATGTGTTTGAGGTGGGGTTCACTGAATTTTATGATGCATTGCTTGGTATCTTCAAAAGGTGAAGTGTCCAAGAAGTGCTTCCCTGATAATCTCAAGGAAGCAGCAAAATGATGTTTTATGAGATGAAGGTCACATGGCTAAACTTGAGGACTGCCTAGGAATTCATTATTGCCCTTTGGTGATAACAAGAAAATGGGACCTCAGTCATATACCCACATGGAACTGAATGACCTAAAGTGAGTACCTCAAACTCCAGGAAACACCTTGATGTGGCCATAATGGATTCTGAGCAGAGAACTCAGCTACTTTATGCTTGAGTTTCTGATCTGTGGAAACTGAAATAATGGAAAGATGTTTTAAGTTATTAAGTTTGTTACACAGTAGTAGAAAACTAATACAATTGGCAAGGAAGGTTACAATTTTGGTTATTAATATTAGACTTAAAATGTCTACTACATATTCATTAAGAAATGCCAAATAGAGTATGTTATTCCAGTCAGTTTCAGAGGAGAATTACATGGAATCTTCATGATTGTGCCAGTAATTGAAAGTAAGCAGAAGCAGACTGATAATGATCTTATTCGAAAAAAGCGAGTCACATGACAAGAGAGAAAATAAAAAAATCCTACTAAACCTCGGAGTTTAGACTAGAAAAACAGTACTCTTACTGACTATAGAATACTATCTTAGAAAGAACGCTACTTAATAACAATAATTTAAATAGGAGAAAAAAGAATTGCAAGCTCTTTAATTCAGGAAATTCTATTTTATAAACATTATGTAAGAAGACATAGGTGATGATCAACTTTTCTATTGCTTTTTCTCCCTATAATATTGTTTAATACAAGAAACATATTAATTTATTCTTGTTTTGCTTTTGATGACTTTCCTTTGCTTTAGGGATTCATTTAGCTTAATTAGGAAATTCTTCTGCCATGATCTTTCAAATACATCAAAACTCACAGATACTGCAGAAGTCAGGAAGGTAAAGATTAAGTGGCATACAAATACCAGTCAAAAAGCCATGGCAACTGTTAAAATCACGCACTATTCAATATTAAATTGTTTTCCTGCACACATGATAAGTTAATTTCTTTGGATAAAAGAAATGATATACATGTATGTTACTTTAAACACAAATTTGAATTTTTATTTTCTCCATGCCTTCATTTGATAAGTAACATTAAATCTTTTAATATTTTATACACAGCAGTGGCAGTGAAAGTGGGTTTGGGCTTTATTAAAAATATTTTGAGGAGACAAGTGAAAATATCCACATAAAATCTGTACTGTTCTGTATCTCGGAAGGGTAGTGTTCTGTGCTTCAAGCTGTTTAAAGATCATCAATGCCTACATTTACTGGTTTGTAACATCACACTGGTCCTGATGATTATTGTAAAGTGCTGTTGATAGTTTGGTGAATTGATTTCTTTAATCTTTTCAGGCACAGTAGTCAATCTAGAGAAATTAGAATAATAAATGAAAAGACCTTCTCTGATGATAACACAGCCTTTGTGGTTTTTCTTATGCGGGAACTATATTTAATAGTCTTTATTAAAATTATTATTTGAAAAGAAGAAAAGAATTAAGTCATCTTGTACACAACTGGGACCATTCAGAGAATGCCCACAGAAATTTATGAGAATTTCATTGTAGTTTCTGCTTGTTATAAAAGTGTGATTTGTGAATCTCAACAAGTTTAAGAACACTTTGCCCTCAAATGGCTTATAATCGATTTAAAAACAAACCAGTTAGATGTTACTTAGTATTTAGCATCATAACATAAAAAGGACAGAGAAAATCTGATATTCGCAGAAGTATTTATAAAGTAGGTCAGCCTGAAGAGCAGATTTTTCATGCTCGTTAGAATGGAATAAGGTATTTTGAGTGTATTTATTCCTAGAAGAACAGAGTTGAAATCTTAAATTTCTCCATCATATAGTTTTAGTTTTTGTTTTACAGCTACCTCTCCTAATTAGTAGTTAAGTAAAGAGAAAAATAAAGCTTAGAATCTACAGGCGCCTTTCATCGGTACATGTGGAACTGGTTCAAGTTTGTTTGCTGGAACTCAGCTTTACCAAACTGGTGTTTTACTTGGCTTGGTAACATTTTTATTTAAATAAATGTAGAAATTTAGAAAACATAAAATAGAAGGTTCACTGTGTTTAATACATTTTGGGAGGGAATGCTTAAATATCTCACCATTTTTATTCTAAATATTACCTAAAAACCAAATACCTTTTATAAAGTCAAGTAATACTGAACAATTACAGTCTTGAACTTTATATAACAATATATTTTTAAATGTAAAATATTGATAGTGAAAGATTTTAGATACATCTTGATATGCTCTGTTCTGACCAGTACGCTAGAAAATATATATAAAAAAGTGAAGTTCCAAAAAATTATTAAAGTAATTCAAGTGTGATAAACAAACTTTCTTGAAAATAAGAGATTAATACCAATTTTAGCTTCTTAATTTTTACAACACCAAGTAAAAGCTTTGAACTTCATAAAATTGTGTCTTCAGTGGTGACACAATTAGCATAACGGATACTGCCAATATTGGATTTGTAAAACATTGGGCATATCTTCACCAGAAAGAAAATTATTTTCTTTGTGAACATATCTTTGACAGTTTGTTTTCATTCAAAATTATAATACTGGTCCTTTTTGTTCTACCTAGGAATAAATGATGATAGAGTGGCAGTAAATGTACACCATATAATGCTTATAAGGTAAGATAAGTCTTTTAAAATACTAACAATAGAAATATATGTTAATAACTTTTTATTTTAGAATATGTTTAGATTTATAGAACTATTGGAACAATAAGAAGTATTCTTGTTACCCACACCTGTTTTCTTCTATATTCTCCAGTTCTTCATCTCACAGTAGCATGGTGTATTTATTAAAATTTATCAATTTTGATGCATTATTTATTAACTAAATTTCATACTTCATTCACATTTGTCTTCTTTCCCTAATGGTCATTTTCAGAATCCCATCCAGAATACTACTATATTACATTTAATTGTTCTATCTCTTTAGATTCCTCATGATTGTGCTAATTTCTCAGACTTTCCTTATTTTTTTGATGATTTTGATAGTTTGAGGAATACAGGTCAAGCACTTTGTAGAATTCTCCTCAGTCAAAATTTTTATGGTATCATTTTTCTTACGTTTACAGTGAGGCAATGTGTTTCAGAGAAGAAGATTATAGAGGTAAAAATCGACATCTTTACTACATTTTATTGGAACCTACTAAAACTATGATTACTTAACTTTTTTTTTTTTTTTTTCTTTTAGAGACAGGGTCTCACTATGCAGTTCAGGCTGGCCTTGAGCTCACTTTGTAGCCCAGGCTGGTCTCAAACTCACAATGATCCTTCTGTCTCAGCCTCCTGAGTGCCGGGATTACAGGCAAGCGCCGCCACATCCAGCTGATTGCTTAATTTTTAAGTTTTGACTGTTGGATATTCTTCAGTTGGCTTCTGTATGTCTTTGTAATACTTCTCTCACATTACAGTAAGGTTTTGATTTTTAAACAATTTCCTCTTTACTGTAGTTATAACATGCTCTGTGTTCATCTTATATATTTTTGCCCCAGATCTAGAATCAGGAATTTCTTGTGTTTCTTGTGTTGTGTGCTAGCTGTGCCTAGCTGAAATATTATTTTTTCTTTACTTTTCTCTGTTAAAGTGAAAAATTACAGAAGATTGTAGTTACTTTTATTGGTGTTATTATATTTAGTATCACCCATTTTCTGGAAGTATAAATTTGACATGGAATCGGAATAGCCAATATTTATTTTATAAATAAGTTTATAATAAATAAAATAAATAATTCGAATATTATCTGGACAACTTAATCACTAAAAAACCATTTTACTTTTATTATCTGAATTATAAACTAGTTACTTTAAATCAGTACTTTATAAGCATGAGAGAAAAGGATGAAAGGAAGAGAGAGAGGGAAGATAGAAAGGGAGGGATTACTAAAATAAAGAAAATGCTAGTAAAATACTACTTGCAAGAAGAAAGAAGAAGGTGAATGTTTTTTGGCTTATAATTTCTGTATACATTATTAATCATGTAGTGTTACAGAAATTTGTTGGTCTCAATATTTACTTTAGGACAGTTAGCTGGCCTGTGTTCTCCAGAGGAAATTTCTTACCACTTAACACAGTGACCACTCTATGATAGGCTCCATCTATCTTTATTACTAACCAATACCAGATATTAGTTTAATGTTAAATTGACTTCACTTGTGACAGACTAAAAATACAGTATTATACAAATATTCTACTTCCCAATTTGTATGTACCAGTAATAAGAATCTACAAATCTCATGTGTTTTAATAAACAGTACTGTAAACTTTGCTTAGTCTTGTATTTAGCAGGGACTCTGGAGGACTGAGTCATTTGACTGACTGGAGAATGAAAATACAGTAGTATCCTTCTATATATAGTTTGGTTTTCTGAGGTTTCGGTTACAAGCAGTCAATCACAGTTTGAAACCATTAAATGGAAAATTCCACAAATAGTTCAAAAGTTTTAAATGGTGCCCTGTTCTGAGTAACTTGATGGTATCTCTTGAAATCCCATTCTACCAGCCCAGGACATGAATCATGCTTTGTCCAGCAGATTCACACTGCATACACTAACCACCCATTCAGTCACTTATAACCACCTTGCTTGTCAGATCAAGTGTCATGGTATTGTAGTATTTGTATTCAAGTAGCTTTTATTTTGCTTAATAATGATCCCCAAGTGCAAAGATAGTGACCCTGATTTTATTACAGTGTATTTTCATAGTTGTCATATTTTATATTTGTGGTTGTCAGCATCTTACCATACTTAAACTTTACCATATATATATATATATATATATATATATATATATGCATTGTGTATGAAAAAGCAGTATATACAGTGTGTCATGCATCCACTGGGAGTCTTGGAACATACCCACTGAGGATAAAGAGGGACTACTGTTTTGCTTAATTGCCTCAGGTAAATGTTTGCAAAATATTGTTAGAATACATGGAACAGAGATCTGGGCTTAGGGCCTATACAAACTGGGCTTCAGGGCCTGTAACAACAACAACAACAAAATTACCTTGATTTTCTATAAATCAACCTAAATTCTATTTTGTGCCTATATACATATTTGCAACTATTTTGTGTCTCTCTATGAAAAAAAAAAGTCTACGTGTGGTAGAATGTGTTTCTTTGTGACCTGGAAGGAAGGTTGCAGGAAGGTGATTTTGGTCCTGACCCACTTGTAACAATTGGTTGCTACACATGCACACACAGGAGAAAGAAAAAAAAAAACCTATGATCTGTGCATTATCAAACTTGGTTCAGTCAGTTTGTATCAGAAAACATATATATATATATATATATATATATATATATACACACACACACACACACACACACACACGATAGAAGTTGCAAAAAGAATATAAAGAGAAATCTTAAGACTTACACTTCTTGAAAGGAAATGCTCTTCAAGAAATAGCCTCAAAAATTACACAAAGTAATACTTATTATAGGTGACTAGTCAGAAGAGGAAGACTATAATTACATTCATAGTAAAGAAGGAATGATATGCATAAAAGGGATGAGGGAAAATTGAAACATAATGGGAATAATCTAAGAAATGGTAATATTAATAAAAGGTCCCTATAAAACATACTCATTTGTAATACTTGTTTTTTCCATTGGTTCATAGTGGCTCAGAACTGAAGGCTCTGCCTTAACAGCATCACTAGTAAGAATAGCCAGACTTTAGGTCTAGATATATAAATAAAAACCTCTAATTACATTAAAAGACTAAGGTAACTGTAGTGGCTGAATTCTCAACTCTGGTATGTATAGGTTTAAGCAAAAAGGGCACATAGACTCAAAGCAATAGCTTTTAGCAAACCATAAACTTGCTGAGACTTGGGATAACTCTAGGTGATGGAAGTTTCAATGAGCATTCAAAAAAAGATTATAGGATGACAATAAAGTGATGAAACTGCTTAGGTTAACAAGCAAGGATCTTAGAATTTTTCCTATTAATTTTGTTCTTCATAATAAATGGAGAATCTTATTCTTAGTCCCTGAAACTTGAAAGTGCAAAATTACTTTGTTTTTCTATAAACCTAAATTTTACTTCGTGCAGTAGAAATAAATTTGAACATTTAATGTAAATTCAATCACTTCAGTTATTCATCCTCCTCTCTACAAACAGTCCTTTGCTGAGATTGTACCTAAGTTGCAAGTATCTAAGATGGTATCATAAAATTAGACTATATATGGCTTTCTGTGATCACTTATAACTAAATTCCATTGTGGTATACATATTTTTTTCTGATCTGTCATTAATCTATACAGATGTCAACTGCATCATCCCATCCAACAGCAGACTTCCAGTTTATTTGTTCTCTATGCCAAAACCATTTTGTTGTCAACTTGATAGAAAAGTAATCAGAAGATATCTAGGGTGTATTACTGAGGTTAGAGATTCCTAGATATTATCTCAGGAATATATCTCAAACACTTTATTTATATCTACTGTTTTATTCTCCATAAAAGAGGGAGAGGACCTGGTGACATGAAAGGGAAGAGAAGGAAGAGATACATGTAAAGCTTCACATCTTTCAAAGCTCCACTTTGAAGATACCAATTCTCTTAGTTACAGAGTCCCAAGTTTATGAGTTTGTTTGATTATTAATCCCTATACAAAATCCAGAGATTGGGGAAATAAGATATCAAAGGACTTGATGTGGTTTGGATTTGAAACCTGAAAACTCATGTAGCACAGACTTCGTTGCCAGTGGATAGGCTTTGTGGTTAAGTGATTAGTTCATGAGAACTCTGACTTCATCAAATGAATTAATCTAATGATGAGATCATAAATTGATGTAATTATAGGGCGCTGATGGAAATTGGAAATGGGATCTAACTAAAGGGAGTATATAATGGGGGAATGAACTTGGAGCTGTATTAGGTCCAGGGACCCTTCCTCTCTAGCTTTTTCTCTTTGCCTCTGCTTCCTGCTAGTTGGAATAAGCAGCTTTCCTCCACGATGCCTCTCAACCATCATGATCCTGCCTTCCTACAAGTCTAAAGCAATGGAGTTGGATGATTATAAACTAAAATCTCTGAACCCATGAACCCAAATAATGATAAAATTCCTGCTCTATCCATGTAGTTATACTCAGGCATTTTGTCACACTAGCACAAAACTGACCGACATGATCATTCTCAAGTCATGCCAACATCTAAACACTCTTCTTGCTTTGTCTTCCCTACTTAAGAAAAAAATTTTTTGAGGATTTACAAAATTATTTCAATTTGATAATATGTTAATATATTACTATATCTTGGTTTTCCTCTGCTACCATTTGCTTTTATTGTTTAGATTATTTAAAGTTTCTTTTTCTTTTTGAATTTTTGCTTTTTAAATGCAGAAAACAATACTTTGATGTTATTGTTCTTCTCTTTCATCCTTTTTCTAAGACATTAGCTCAGAATACTCTGCTTTTTTCTATAACTGGGACCAGAGATAGCAGGGAGTTGAGGTATGGAAAAAGAATACCATGTAATAACTAGAAAAACTGAGGAAAAAATTTCATGATATACTGCTACATAATGATCTGGTAACCATTCTTCTTAGAATTGTATATAATTTAGAATAATCATTTCATAAACAGCTCTTTTTTTTTAAGGAAAAAAGTCTTTTAAGAATCATCAAAAGTTTATGTCTAAAATAAGTTTTCAAGTTAGGCCTCTTACGTCATCAATCTCTAGCCAATTATCAGGATTGTCAGAAACACTAAAAGAGGAGTCAGTATTTTGTAGAAAGATGTGCCTAATAGGCTTTGTCTGTTTAAATACTGATAAATACTAAATCTAAGCTTTCATTGGTATTCACATACATGAAACAGTCCTTAAACACAGTTTATTTCACTCAGTCACTGAGAGATATGAACAAAAGTTCAAAAATAGCGTTGAATCTAGTCTCAAAAACCTCTGTAAAAATCTATGAAATGCATTTGATATTAATTACATATAGGTATAACAATCAATATCCAAACACAAATTGCATAGTGTGTGTACATTAAGTACTCCTAAATTATCTGAATATTTTTGAAATTTTAAATTACTGAATCATCCTATAAATAGACCTAATCAATATGTTAGAAGAGACATAAGGTAGAGTTACCATTTAAAATTATGTAATTATATATGTTTATATAATTATGTAATATAGTTACCTTGTACTTTTCTAAAATTACTTTATACAAAAACATCAGTAAATTTTTCCTTTGTTTTAGACTACTCTTAAATCCTAATTAAAGAAAACTTAAATAGTACTCTCCTGTAACACATGATACCAAGTGAAACCCAGGTTCAGTGTTTCTGTTCCTCTGCTCTTAAAATCTAGAAAAAGAGCTGCAGTGTTAGTCAAAGACAGAACATAGTAATTGATTCATATTTCACAGGGATCTGCAGAACAGTGGGGTCTAGATTGCAGCTCTTAGCCACTAGCCGGCTTTGCCTGCCATTTCTACGATAGGCTCTGTCTTCACTTTTTAAAATACTAACAGGCTTCTTGTGGGTGGGATCAAATGACTGCCCCTCTCCCTTCACCTGTGAAATTTCAGAGCCTATTTGAAAAGGAGCATTGTTTCCCAGGAATGCCAGGCCTAGTCCAGGAAAGAAAGTCTTCATTTCAACAGGAATTTGGAGCCTGCCTGAGAAAGCCAGCCAGTTACTTGGTAAAAACTGGTAATTCATTCAAGTTCTGAACAGCTACTATGCAGGCCTTACTTGCTTACTTTCAACTCCTAATTTTTATGACTAATGTGTTTCTCTCCTTCAAGTCACAGGGATATATGCATATGTATCTGTGCGTGCACGTCACAGCAGAAAGAAATCCATATGAAGTGCAGCACGTGCACAGGCAGTGAGCTGATGGAGATATACTATTTCTCCAAACAGTGAGTTGCAACCTGCAGTATAAGACATAGGTTCTTCTGTTTCAACTTCTGCCCCTACATTCACAGCACTTGAGTGCATTCCTATGAATAAGTGCATATGTTTAACAAGAAGTTGAAGTAGGTTCCCAATAAAATATATTCGTACAAAAATACAAAACAAAGACACAGTACTTGTATTCACTATCTGGACAGAAGGCCCCTGTCTTGAAGCACATTAAAAATAATTTCTAAAGGAAAATTAGGACTACAAGCCAAAAGAATGCGTTGCTTTAGAAAAAGAGAAATAAGCTTGATACAGAAGCAGAGTCAAATCTTTCTGATTGGAGTCTACAGGGACTGACTAGAAGTATTACTATATAACTTTCCTACTGTTTAGTCTAATGTTTTCTACAAAACGACTTAGAAATTTTTTATGCCATTTCATTCTACTTATATTTATGAAACCTAAAGGAAATCTGTCTTTGCCCCTCAAAAAATTCAAACCACCCAAACATTCAAATTGACAAAATGTAAAAATAAACAATAATGTCAATGAATTCGAAAGCGTTTATTGTTATGCTTATTTTTCAGAAGACAACAAAGTAATGGGGCCAATGTAGCTTCAGGATAGGCTTTTTAAAAAGAAGCTGAAGTAGTCTTGAGCATGAACAGTCCTTAATCACTATATTTAACATCTAGAGATTTTGGAAAAGCTTTTTTTTTTTTTTTACTTAGACACACCACATATTTATTTTCTCAGTAATGAAGCACCATTAACTTGCAGTGAACTATCATGTAATTGTTTTCCAAAAGGAATATTCAAACCTCATAAAACAGTGAAACAGAAGCTAATTAACTCAATAGATGGCCTTCTTTTTCTTCTCTTTTATTTCGTCAGATGTTTCCTGTGATCTTGTGAAAAACCTGATGTTGTGACATTATTAGTCATTGGACTTGAGGGTAGATGGTGTACAAAAGGAAGCTTGTCCTTTTGGGACCTGGTTTTGAACCAGTTTCAGACGACAGAAAAATACTCTTTTGTGGCTGCTAAAGTTCAGGAATGAATTCTGGCAGTCTTACCCAATTCCCTAAAGCAGAGTCCACATTACCAACATCTAATTGGCAGGCTTTGCTTGTAACTCCCACTAGGGCCAAGGTAATGAATGGATTTAGTGAAGGTGTCCTGAGTCATCTGTACAGTGGCTGGTCTGGGCACTAAGCTCTTCCTTCTAACCTCCCCAGACATGTCACTCAAGTAAAGAGGCCTATGTGTTTGCATAAAGACATAGCAATTTTATTAAATTGCAGCTCTAAAGAAAGCTATTCTCTGCATTTAATCTACAAAAGCAAATGGGTCTTACAGGGACAAAAAAATAAAAACTGTTGGATCATTTCATTCCTTAATCGCCACTCCACACACTTTTATATTTGGCTTAAATATTCAGTTAACTATGGTTGTATGTTACTTCCTCCAGGTCTCCTCTGAATTATTCTTTAGATAGCCAGAGAAGAAACCTACCCTGTCCCTACCAAGAAAAGTCTTTAAGGATTAACTTTAATTACTAAATACATTTTGTTTCTGATGTCTGGGAGGGAGAATTTGTCTGTTCCCTCTTGTCAGCATATACAAATAGCATTACATTTTTTATGTTGATTCATTTTACCTTGTTGATTCTTTAAATCATTTATGTCAAATTCTTACCTGAAAATAATGTTTTATCTGCCTTTTTAGTGAAAGTCCAGCAGTCTCTCAAATGCAGTAATCATAATTGAACACTCATAATTTCAGGGCCAATAATACTGCTTTGCTCAAATTTGGAGTGCAGGAGAGGTTGAGAACAAAAATAAAGTAGTAATCATGACAAAATTAATGAATGGTTGCTTAGAATTGGAAAAAGTATTCTGATTCTAGCATAAGACTTGTAATAAACAAGTATTATTTATTTTCTTAGATAACATTTTCAACACTGATTCCTCTTAAACTCATTAAAAAGGCATTGTTATCTGCAAGTCTCTAGGAATGTTACCTTTAGAGCATTTTCATGCCCTTGTTATATTCTTAAGCTTGCTCCCTTTCCAGAATCGAAGAATCAACACATATACCAAGCTCCATTTTTTTAAATGAATAAAAAGATAAAGTGAGGCTGCAAGAACAAAATCCACACTGAAAAATTAGATGCTTTGAACTTTCTCATTACCTTACCAGGGTTTCCAAATGGGTAGTCTAAAAGACAACTCAGCAATGTCTGAATGAACTACAAACAATGGCTCTTTTACAAGTGAGTCTTTAATTGAATACGGCTGTGTTTATGGAAGCAGAAGAGAATTTACAAAAAATGACAGATTCCCTTCATTCTGAGAGAGTTTTACTGGCATTCATGGTAAGGGCAGTTTTGCTATTGAACAGTACTGTTCCCTTTCCCTATCCATACTCAGTGATTAACATCTAACTGAATAAACATTAAAACATCACTTCATATTACTTTTTGTTATAATTATCTGGTTTTTCTTTTTTTCCCAATGAGTAAATTTACAGTTTCTCAACTATAGCTCATATTCAAAAACTCAAACAAGATGTAGTTTCTCACTATCTGTATACATTCCTATATCAAATATTACAGGAGATAATTAAGTAGAAAAATTTTAGAACTTAAATTAGTGGGGCCCCTCTTCCATCAATTTGCCTAAGAAACCACAAAGATAGGAAACTCAAAATCAATTTAGCTAATCTACTCAAGTGGTAATATCTATTTTTATCACTGATTTTTGTTAAAAAGTACATTATATAATTTCTTAATATTGGGCAATGCTATGGTGTTTCTAGTGATTTGGAGAATATACAAATTAAAATTTAGCTATATTAATGTGAAATTTCAAGACTTTTCATTTTGTTAATAGTGACCTCTACAGGTCAACTATAACAGTAACAAAACATTGACAGCAATGTTGAGGTCAAAGATTTAGTCAATGAACAGTGATTTAATAGTAATATTAAATCTTTTTTTTTATTTTTATTTTTTTTGCGGCACCGGGGATTGAACTCATGACCTTGCACTTGCCAGGCAGGTGCTTAGGCCACTGAGCTAAATCCTTGGCCCAGTAATATTAAATCTAAAATATGTGAGACCTTGAATGTCAACTTAAATTTTATGTCTTTAAATCTAATAAAA
This sequence comes from Cuniculus paca, assembly GCA_004365215.1. Classification (NCBI taxonomy): domain Eukaryota; kingdom Metazoa; phylum Chordata; class Mammalia; order Rodentia; family Cuniculidae; genus Cuniculus; species Cuniculus paca. Next base: position 15,010 of record RJWT010020254.1, read on the forward strand.
ATTTAGTAGGCTCATAAGTATCTGTGCACTCTAATTTCAGAACAATCTCTGATAAAGTTTTAGTTTACTTGCATAAAATTAAACTGAAGTTTAGAAACAGGAAAACCTAAAGTGCATCCTAATGCTATTCTTTCATTTTGAAAAATAAAAAGACATTATGATTTTTTTTGAAAAACGTATAAACATCAAAATTGATAAAAAAGAATAAACCTATCTTACCTTAAAGCATTGATAGTATGTTTTTTCCTCATTCATCATGAATTCTTAAAACAATAGTGTAAATGCGTTGTGGAACCTTTTTCTTTTAGGACACTTTGATTAAAATGTTATCAATTCACTAGTTTTGTGAATGATAATATACTCTGATGAGTGCACACAAGAAAAATAACCCTGTTTGCAATCTGATAACACTATACAATAAATTGGGAAATGTTGCAATAATAATTTAAGAGTTTTTTTGGGGGGGTACTCAACAGTGAGGCCAGGACCTTCATGCTGGACTGCATTCCCACCCCTTTTAATTATTTTTTATTATTTTTGAGACACAGTCTCATTAAATTGCCCAGGTTGGTCTTAAATTTATGATTCTCCTTCTTCAGCCTCTTATAATTCTGGGATTACAGGTACTAGTGTACCATCCCACCTGGCTACATTAACTATTTTAAACTTTTATTCTAAAACTCTTTCTAGCTTGAGTAAGACAAAATAACCCAATAACTAGACCAGTTTTAGAGTTATTATTCTCTAGTTAAAATATATATTCTAGTGAACATATGAAAACTTATAAATTAATATGTCACAACTTTCTAACCCCACCTCCTACTCCCCTGTTGTTCAATTGTTTTTTACTTTATCAAGCTCTCAAATTCACTGACCTCTCTATATTTTCCCCATCAATGATCTTACATTTCAAAAACTCTTGTCAATACCCTAAATTCTATTTCACTCTGTTCTATTTATGCTATTGGCCCAACAGTTCCTCCCCTACTGATTAATACTTTCCTAACTACCTTAGGTACACTTAAATCTCAGGCAGTTGACAAAATTAAGAATATATTTAAGAAATATAAGTAGTATCCAGGAAAATTAGGCAGAATCTCTTGGTAACAAGGATAGAGTTTGTTAACAAAGGATATTACTTTTAATAATAAAATAGTAAGATTCTGAAATCTGAAAGAATCATGAAAAATACCTTCAAAATATTTTCAATATATTTTTAAAGATAGCAATGAAACAAATTATCACAAATATCTAGGGCTATTTGAATATTCTTCCTTTTCTTTTTTTTCTTTTTTTTTTTGTGGCACCAGGATTGAACTCACAACCTTGCGCTTGCCAGGCAGGCGCTTAGGCCACTGAGCTAGATCCCCAGCCCTTGTGTTTTTGAGACAGGGTCTCACTGTGCCATTCAGGCTGGCCTTGAGCTCACTTTGTAGCCCAGGCTGGTCTCGAACTCACAATGATCCTCCTGTCTCTGCCTCCCGAGTGCTGGGATTACAGGCGTGAGCCACCGCGCCCGGCTATTCTTCCTTTTCTAAAGTTAATTTTAGTAGTAAATGAATTTTTGCTGTATCATTTACTTAATAAATATACTCTCACTCTCAGTTTCTTCTGCTATAAAATGAGCATAATAATACCTATATCCTAATACACATAATAAGATAAAATAGTTTATATTTGAAAGAGTAGTGGCTATCAGAGAGTACAATTGTTAAAAAATTAGTTCTGATTGTGGTAGTGCAAAACTGTAATCACAGCACTCAGGAGACTGATGAAGGAGGATTGCTGTGCATTCTAGGCTAGCCTAGTCTACATAATGAGTTGAAGGCCAGCCTGAACTAAAAAGTGAGACCTTGACTCAGAAACAATTAATTCTACTAAAATTACAGTAGAGTAAGGATCAAGAATTTTGAAAAATCTTGGAAGACCTGCTCCTATTCGAAAAATCACTATGCTTCTAGTAATATCTATTAAAATGCAATTATATTTTATGCATACCACAAATTTTTCTAAGTATGTAAGTAACTCTCATGTGCATTTTAATAAAAAATTAAGAAAAAAATAATCCAGGTGTGGTGGTGTCCCCCTATAAACCAGCACTCTGGGAGACTAAGGAGGGAGGATCATTAAGTCTGATCTCAGCCTGGCAGCTGAGAATTTGGAGAGAGCCTGTTTCAAAGATATAAGTTAAAAAGGCTGGGGGACAAATTTAAAGATCTAATCCAAAAATGGGCATTTGAAATGAATAGACTCTTCTCAGATGAAGAAATAGAAATGACAAATAAATATACAAAAAAATGTTCAACATCATTGGTCATTCATGAAACAGAAATTAAAACAATGCTGAGATTCCCTCTCACCCCAGAAAGAATAGCTATCATCAAGAAATCAACCAATAACGAATGCTGGCAGAGCTGTGGAGAACAAGGAACCGTTTTCCACTGTTGGTGGGAGTGGAGACTGGTGCAGTTACAGTAGAATCAGTGTGGAGATTCTTCAAAAAACTAGCATTACAGGTCCCATTTTACCCAGCTATTTCCATTCTCAGTGTCTTCCCGAAAGAATTAAAAGCATCATACCACAGTGATATATGCACACTCATGCTTATAGTTTCACAATTTATAATAGCTAAATCTTGGAAACAAGCCAAATGCCCATCAACTGGTGAATGCATAAAGAAGGTGTGAAGTTTTTTTATACAACTGAGTACTGACTACTCTGCTTAATAACCTCATTTAAAACTCCACAGCTTCTGCAAAGACTGCATAATTCTTTGGGATAAGAGGATAAGTTACAGAAGAACAAAACAAAAGCAATACTGTATCTGTAGAAAATACTGAAGATAGCATCACTTTATTTCATCAAGTAAATATCTCACGGCAGGATCTGACCAATTTTAAAGTAAAATGATTAAATACACAGTAACAAATTTATTTGAATTTAAAAACATAGGTAGACTTATTAACAAAGACTTTGGCTGATTTGTTAGATAAAAAAAGTTGTTTGTCTGTTACATAAAGAAGATTGTTCA
>RJWT010020255.1:0-18045 GCA_004365215.1 Cuniculus paca
CTCAGTAAGTTTATTTTGACAGTCCTGGAGGGAAAGGACATGACAGTCTTATTTAGTGAGTCAGTAAAGATGGTCCCTGGGACTCTGGGCTTTGACTGCATGGAGCAGCTGTTCCCTGTGCAGGGCCAGCCCCTACGCCCTTCTCTCCTCCTTCCTTCCTGCCTTCACACTCCAGAATGCCAGGGACAAAACCCCTGCCTCGCAGATAGCTTCTATTCTGCCAGCCGGTCCGGTCCCTGAAATGCCCTTGACTGGTCTCGTCCTTTGGCACCAGCCATTTTACCCTTGCAGATCTCAATTTCAGAGGCAATGCAACAAGGCAGTATCTATCTATGTGGTTTGGGGTAAACTGCTTAGACTCTCCAGTAAGGAGCTTGTTTCCCCAAAGTGTCCTAGCAAAGTGCTTGGGACTTTGTACTACTCTTGATGAGGGGTAGGTGGTGAATCTAAGCCCTCTCTCAGTGGGCCTATGTGCATGAAAATGTAGTCATTGCCTTTTACTGCAGTGGAGAAAGACAGCATGGGTTTGAAGCAAGTCTTACTGGGATTCTCTTCCCAACTAGAGGATCCTACACCAGGCTCATGAGCCTGGGTCCACATCTGCGCATGGGAATAATGCTCACTTTCCCTGGTAACAACCTGGAAGATCAAAGGGGTTCCCGCATACCTAGAGAGACCACAAGGTATCTGGCCCATAGTGGATGCCTCTTTTCCCCCATCCTCCCTTCCCTTGTGCTAATAAGCCAATGACACCAAAAACTATATCACTCTCCTTTTGACTTCAATTGCCTAATAAATCCTAAGAAGGATGCAATTCAAGAACAAAATCAATGAAGAAGAGCCACATGGCCCTTCCTAATCAAAATCCACCCCAATGATGCCATCGCCTGCTGTCACGTAAGGGGAAGGATGAGAGCGAGAGAAACGGGAAGACAGAGCTGCACAGAGCTGCCTTCTTCCGAGAAATGGGAGACAGGCCAGTGGACTCCATCTTTAATGACAGGTTATAATTCCAATTTCACAACTTAATTATGACTGGATGAAAAGGACAGCATGAAAAACTAGGTGCAGGGTAGGGAGTTTTGTCTCGTTAGGTTCCCTGACATCTCATTAGGGACTTTGAAAAACATTCTGCTTCCAGGCGATTTTGCTACTATCTTGATTTTTTTCCACGTTTATCTGGCTCCATTTATTTGACTTGACACAAGTAGGAAAATGAGATTTTTGATTTTTTTTTTTTAGCTCATCAACTAGCACTTCTAGCTCCCATTTTGTGCCACAAGGTTCTTTGTCAGGTTATGATCTTGATACCATAAGATCAGAGCTGCCACAGTAATCTTTCCGAAACAGGAACCAGCCACATGCTCGGCTGCCATGGGTCTTCCCCATTATCCATGGGCTTGAGTCCAAAGGCAACAGTATGGTGTTTTAAGTGCTATCTTCTTTTCAGACCTTGCTTGTACCCGCTTCTTCCAAAATATCTACTACAATTTCACAGGGCTACTCAATATTCCACAAGAGAAGGTATGATGCTTTCATCTTTTGCTTTCTCCATTTGCTTTACCACCTATGAAAATTTCACTCATCCACATAGGTTTAAATTACAAATTCAGATATTGAGCAAAATTCATTTGTTCTTCCCACTACGAGTATACTCCTTTTTCCATCTCTGCACTGTCAGCACTAGGACATCCTGTCTCAAATGCCAGGCAATGGTCCTTGTCTGCCTCCCCAACCAGCTGTGAGCCCTGCCACCAAGTACTTCCTGTGGAGCTACATGCTGCATAGGTCTGTCCCAAGCTGCTAGGAGATGAATCTGAAGCACTGTCCTCTGAGGTTTCAGTTACTGCTGAGATACTGAACTTGGCACACACACACAAAAAAAACTTGCCAAAATAAATCAAAGATTTGGAATTTTCTTCTAATAATAGCCTTCTCTGTCCCTTGCTCTTGGGTAGAAGAGAAAAAGACCAATTTAAAATTAGAGCGTGCAGACCTATGCACTCCTCTGAGTGTACGTCCCATGGGTGTACATCTCACGTGCATTAAGAGAAAAATAACAATGGGGTCATGAAGTTCTGCTCTTACAACTGACTCAAGCCATGCAGTAGTGTGGTAAGCATAAGGAAGGCAATGACTGTTGGTCATCACACTCTGCCTGGGACTGCCATGTGCCGCGCTGGTCATTACACTAAACCATGGCCAAAGAAAGAAAAGCCTGGCTTCACTGGAACCAAAGGGAAGGTTTTAGTACCCCAATGCCATGTGCAGTTTACTTGGGGATTGTGCTACCACTGCATTAATATTGCGTGTTAGATAACTGAATTGATTTCTATAACATGGAGAAGGGATTTGGAGTTTCTAGGTGTGGGTTTAATTATCTGCAAGTTACTAACTGCCAAAAAAAAAAAAAAATCATAGGATGACTCTGGGCAAGGCCCAGGGCTTCCATTTCCCTGAATGTAAAGCAATGAAGGCTTCCATTTCCCTGAATGTAAAGCAATAAGCTTTAAAACTGCAAAGTAACCCCGACTTTCAGCCTCGTTACAGGGCCCGGATGTGCTGATGTATGGTGTGTGTAAAAGTGCTCTACCAACGGTGAACAGGGTATCAGTTGGTGTCAGGAGTTAGCCAAGGGTAAAAAGCATCCTTGAATCCTCACATCTGGGTCCTTTGCTGTTAAACAGGCAGTGTCACACCTTGGTGGAGAGAGGGATTTGGAGGCCAGCTGCCCGATGTGTGAGAATTGGCCTCATTCGTTCCTGGCCAGGCAACCTTGAATAAGTCACATAGCTGCTCTGAGGTTCTTGCTCTGTCCATAACACAGGAATGGCAGGACTTGGCAGTCATTATCAAAAACTAGTGCATTCCTAAAGAAATAAATCACAGTAGAACAGTCTAAACACTGTACCTGATCTTACAAAGAAGCTACCAGGGCAGAACCAGAGAATAAGGAACTCATTCAAGAGATGAGTTCGGAGACTGATTATGAGCTTTCCAGGAAAACCAGGTGGGGGAAGACCAGTCCAGGAACAGATAACAGTGGGTGCAGCCAAGAGAAGTGGGACACTCTTGACATTTTTTGATTTCATCGTACACATAATAGGAGCGGAAACAGTTGCCTTGCTATTTTTCTGAGGTAGTCTCAAGGCAGTGAGATCAAGCCTGTTGTGGTGGATTAACTAATGGTCAACTTGCAACGCCCAGCTGAACTGAGTCAGTGTGGTTCTGGATGTGGAAGACCCACCTGAGAATTGTTGCCAATAGCATAAAAGAACTGAAAGGGAAGATGGTGTGCTGTTGATTCTCCTGGAGAAGCTTGTCATGCTGGCTTTCCTGATGAGAACTCAGCTGTTCTTATCGGTGAAGGAGCTCGGGTCCTCACTGTCACGGAGGATGGCTGTGGTTCTCTTTGGGGGAGCCCTGTACCTTCCCTTAAGCTTCGCTTCCTGGTCGCAGTGCAGATCCCTCATCCTGCTGGCACAGATCCTTCATCGCGCTGGCACAGATCCTTCATTGCACTGGCACAGATCCTTCATCGCACTGGCACAGATCCTTCACCTCACTGGCACAGACTTTCTAGCTTCCACCACTGACCTTTGGGCCTTCCCAGTGCAGCTCCTTGATACAGACTTGCATGAGACACTGTTGCAGGCTCCAGTTGGACTCATGGAAGCCACTGCCATGGGATCCAGGCCCTCAGCTGAATTCTTTAGGTCTCTAGTGCATGGACAGAGCTCCTGCACTCTTCTGCATTTGACTTTTTGGGTGAATATTACAAAATAATCCTATAAATTGTGTGTCCTGATTAAATCTATTCCCTCCCAAACCCTAATTGCAACACCTGCCGAACACAGCTTCCTCTGGTGCAGAGAGGAAGGCATCTGCACATTCAGCATGGTGATACCTTTCTCTCCGCCTGCTAACCCAAGGCAAGGCATGGCCCTTAGAAAAAGAAGACTCCAGAAGGATGAGAAGGCCCCTATCACTCTTCCTACAGCCCTCAGTTCCATTTCCCGGGTGGATCAGCACACATCAAGGCACCAGATACCTGAGTTACAGTGTCAGATGCCTTTGTCATCTCCAGATCCTTCCTGGGGCATGTTTTCTGAAGTTTCTGTTCTACCTGACAACATCTTTAAACCAGAGCCACAGATAGAATGATAAACTATAACAAGATTCTCAAAGCCAAACCAATTGGTGATGGGGAGGGGGTGGGAGAGAAATGACTAATAGCTAAGTAGGTCGAAAGAAAAGTATTTTAGGAGCTCTCTTGTTCTTCTATCAAATGGAAACATTTTGCCTTGACAAAGCTCTCTTGTTTTAGGCAGCCTTGCAATTTACCCTTTATAGAAGAAATAGTTACCCTTTGTTCTGTGAAATCCTGCAGCATCGAGTGACAAGACCTCTGCAAAGTGCAGGTGCACCCGTATAAGCTGTGTGACCTCAGGCAAGGTATTTAGGGTCTCTGGACCTCAAATGTCCCATCTGGAAAATGAAAGAATTTGCTTAATTGCTTGCAATCTCTCACTCTTGTTCACAAATGAAGTCTTATTCAGCCCATTCTGCCACTACGGCTTAGTCCTGGGGGAAGGAAGGAGAGAGCCTTTATGAGACCGAGGCTGGGCCACATGCACTTTGAAGGCCTGTGGGAGAGATGAAGGCAGAGGTCTGGCAGTTCAGAAGCTACTGGGCGCCACACAATATCCTGTGTTCTTTATTTGTTGTTCTCCTTTGAGCCATCCCACCAGCCGTGAAGCGTTGGGCTGATGTCTACCTCCATCCTCAGCGCTGAACCCAGAACCAGTTGAGAAATGCATGCAAAAGTCCCTCAGGGATCTAACTCTCAGCTTTCTGTTGGATAAAGCTGGACTTGAGAAGACTCTAGCCTGCAACCACAATGAAGCTTCCTATAACTGCCCCCTGAAGAGAGGCCTTTGGCACAAAGAAGTGAAGAATGCATACATCCTAAAAGAACACAGACCCGAAAGCGAACGCCAGGAGGAGTCGCACAGTTCCCTCACCAGGCACAGTAAGCACGTAAGCCAGCGCTGGGTCCTTCAAACAGCTACAGAGAGAGAAAGAGAAGTCTCTACTCCTTGTTTTCTTTTTTCTTTCTTTTTTTTTTTTTTTTTTTTTTGCTTATGAGGATGGATAGACACCGCCTCCCTCTGTGGAAATGTGGGCCCCCACACGAATCAGCAAGCCCTCCAAAGCAAAGGCTAACTGCATTGATGGGTGCTCACAGGGGTCAGGACAGACGAAGGACTAGGCCCATGCCACCAAGCACCTTCCCCTTGGCCCCCACCAACCGCAAGAAGCCACATGAAAACACACACATCACTACTTGGTGCAAGACAGTTGGTGTCATGAGTACCACGTGAACGGCAGAAATGATATGGGCTATTTTAAAGCACGCAGTGCAAACATACAGGTTTTCATAGCAACTTGTCATCTCAACATCTCGGTTACTGTGAATACACTTATGTGTATAGATGTGTGAGTGTGCGTGTGTTTATGTGGGATCCTCCTGCAGCAACATGCTGTGGGATGTATATTAACAGTGGAATGAAGTGGTTGCCACGAGATCGTGCATATCTTAGATGTGCGTGTAGAATGCCCTGACCTTATTTAGCTACTCAGGAACTCATATGGAAACGAGCAATTACAGATTTTAGCACCAGAACTCTAAAATGTTACCTTTAAAAAGATAATGTTCTTTTTATAACATACTGTTCTCATCCTTGCTTCAATAACTACGGTTTTAGAACTTATCACTATCCATATCAGCTGCTCTGCTGGGCTGAGTTGCAACAGTGAACCAGGGGTCATATCACGTCCGGGGTGGGACGAGCACCTGTGGCCTGGCCATGTCTACCTGAATAACACGGGCGTCACTGCCTTTTTAAACTAGAATAGTCTCAGTGAACTACAAGCAATGAGTTACCTATGAAGGAACACCTGATAATGATTAAATACTGGATATTTGATTTTTCCATGCATCTCTTCATATTTTATACAAGAAAGCCATCTAGCATAGCAGCTTAGGAATGCAGGTTGTGGACTCTCATGGAACCTGTCACTCCCTAGAGCCATGTTTTCCCAGGCAAGTGTCCTTGCCTCTAGGCCTTACGCTCCTTGTCTGTGGAAAGGACCAAGGCCAGGATCTCCCTCCTAGGAGAATGGTCTGAAGGCGTGAGACTGTGCACACAGAGGCTGAGCAATACGCCCAGCACATGCTAAGTGCTAGAAAAAACAGGGAGGCAGCTGTTGAGGGCATCCACAGTCTACAGGGAGACAGTCCTAGAGCTGGCCCTAGGTCCCCTTGTCCAGGGCAATGATGGTATTTGAGTAAGGGGAGTTCTCGTCCTGTTTAGTCATTTCTCTGACTTGTTCATGTGATAACAAAAGATTCATGTTGTAATTTTGTACAAAACGAAGCATTCTATTATGAGCTACATTGACGGAGATATTAATTCACTCAAGGTGCTTCAAGAAGAAAACTCAGTAGCCCTGAAACAAATGGCACAGAGACTGAGTAGGATTAGGAATGGGTTCCTGGCACTGGATGGTTTGGTTTATTTGGTGGTTTGAATTTTTCCAGCGTTACAATGCTAAAAACATTAATTTGGGTTTATTTAAAGTTGAAATTGAGTATGCTTTGCTGTGCTTTAATTCAATTTCAAGTTCAGGTAAGACACGGAACAGCTCATGATGAATATAACAATTATGTCCTGCAAAAATGCGAAAATGAAAAATAAAATAAAAAACGAATTCCATGAAAGAGTGCACTGATAATGCTGTGATGACTGTCATCCTAATGGCTTTGCACCACTCTGTAGCTTCCTGGTGACTTTCAAGACCAATCTCTTCTTCAAACCACCAGGAGGTGCTGGGTCAGGAACAATCAGTCCATTGTATGGATGGGAACACTGCAGAGTAGGAAATTCAGAGTGTACCCAGCCCAGGCCCCAGGAGGGGAGAGGGCCAGGCTTCCACCATGGAGGGACCAGGGAAGGGGCCGCATGGATGTGTATGGGCTTTGAATTACACTCTCTGAGACCCTTTCCGGCTCTGACACTCCACATCTGAGAAAAGCTTTTCAAGCGTGGCTGATTTGGCCCTGGCATGCAATTAGTCTGGTTTTTTCCCACAGAGCACGGCACACAGAAAGAAAAGGCCTTCCGAACCCTGCCTGGCAGGGATTACTCACTGTGCCTGGGTTAGACCAGGGCCAACAGGATACTCAAGCCACCAGCCTTTCACAGCCTTCCCAGCAAGCCGGGCCCCTGGACTTGCAGAAGCAGGCCTTGGAGAGGAGAGGCCTTTAGAGGCTCACTTGAACCTGGAGCCATCCAAAGTACCAGGAAAGCACCACCCTCATCAGAAGCAGCGCGTCCATTTCCAAACAACCATCTCAAAGGTGGATGTCTCACTCCTCTCCCTGCCACACAGAGATCTGCTGGGCCTGACCCTCCGTGGCCATTGGAAGCATAACCTACTGGCTCCCGGGCTTTTCCTTCCAAGTGACTATGTGAAAGGGAAACAGGGGAAGCCCCTTCCAGCCACATAGGGGAGACACAGCCCCCAGTCAGCCATGCCAGAGCTGTGGCCTGAATTCAACTGCTGGTGGGTCTTGGGGATACTGTCCTGGTGGGCCTGCAGCCTGGAAGCAGCCGCTCCTGTCCTGGAGGATGACATAATTAAAGTAGGTTAGCAGAACCCTGGATATCAGCTCTGACCTTCCTGCCCTTTAATAATGTGTGTTCAATTTCCTGATCCTCAATTCAAAGTTCTCCCCAGGATTTCTTTTGTACATTCCAGGCACTTCCATTGTCTTGGGCAAAGCTCTATTTACATACAAAGAGCTGACAGATCACCTCTGGCTGTTATTTCTTAAAATGCAGCCCCTGTCCCTGCCCTTCTTCTGTTTCTGATTCTTGGCCTGTAAGCCACTAAAGTTTGGGAAGCCACCTCGTTCAGCATGTGAGTGCTTTCTGGTCCCCTAGTACAGTAACTTTCTCACTGCATCGCCCCACTATGCAGCTTACTTAACTCCTGCTTAGTTAAAACCATGCTAGCTTGTACCTCCTGCTGATAGGGACTCTGTTCCATGATAGGTCCCCCGCCTGAGACTTGCCCAGCCATCATGGTGACAGACCACATGTTGAACTATAATGGTGTCTAGCTCCTTCTTCCCAGAAACCCCTGCAGTTTCTTCTTCCCAAACTGCCCTTTGCCAGACCCCCTGCATACCACAAATGCTCCTACCCCCTTCAGCCACGTCTTGCTGAACAGCCCATGTCAGCAGCCCTGTGCCCTCCCCCATCAGAGTACATTTAAGCTCACCCCTCGCCTTTGTCTTCAGAGAATCAGCACCCTGTGAGTGCTGGTCTCTCTGTGCCCAGTCTTATCTCTTTCCTCCCTTTTCTCTGCGCCGCTCATGTTTTGCTAGCCACCTCAGATTGAGTGAAAAACAGCTCAATCATTCCACTTAACCGCTCCCTCACCTTGTACACTCCTATGTATCCTTCAAAGCATCATCCAAGAGGTGCCACCTCCAGGACTCCCACGCTAATGCCCACTTCACCCTGTTCCTTTGGATGCCCTTCCAGGGAGACCCTGTAGCTCTGTGGCCTCTGTAACTTCTGCATAATTTCATCTTGCCTGTCCTCCAGGTTCTCTTTCCAACCCTGGGCTCGAAGCTCCTTGTAGACAGCGTTCTCTGCCTGCCAGGTTTCCGGGGCCTGTGTAAGTGTTCCGTACCACCTCTCTTATTTATTCAGGTGTTAGTTGATCAATTTGTGGATTGATCTTTCCAGCTGCTCGGAATTGTTCTTCACGTAGGAGTAGTTCCGGGATGGATGAGGACCTCTCCCCTGGTGAGCACAGTCGGTCTATCAAGCTTTCAAGGGTTCTGCTTTGCTCCAGCCACACTGGCAGCCAGGCACTCAGGACAGCTGCTCAGTGGCATCCTGAATGCCCTTAGTTTCCCCAGGGCTGGCAATGAACAGCGCCACCAAGTGAACACTGGGGCCTCCTGATCCCTCCTTTCTGCTCAGTAATCCCTCTTCTCTGGGTTGCTTCCCCAGCTCCAGGAACGCAGGACTGCCCTTATCTTCAGAGGGCTTCCCAGAGCCTTGGATTGGGTTCTAGCTCCACAACCAGCAAGCTGCATCACCTTAGCTGGGCACTTCCCTGTCCTGGTCTCATTTCCTCAGCTGTTTCATTAGGTGCTTAGTCCCTTATGCCTCTGTAACAGAACTCCCTCAGTTGGGGCATTCGTGAGTAACAGAACGTGGTTTCTCACAGCTCTGGAGGCTGGAGAGTCCAAAAGCACAGTGCCAGCAGATTTGGCATCTACAAAAGCTTGTGCTCTCCTTTTGAGACAGTGTCTTCTGTGCCTTCAGAGGACGAAACACTGTACCCTAACCTGATGGAAGACAGAAAGGACAGGCAGCTTGCTAGGAAGCTCTTCTACGAGGGCACTAATGCCCCCATAAGGGCTGGACCCTCTAACCTAATGACCTTCTGGAAGCCTTGTCTTAATGCCGTCACTTGGGGATTTCAGTTTCAAGCAGGGCTTTTGAAAGGACACTGGTTCAAACCCTAGCAGGCTGGTGGCAAAGGAAAGCACGTGATCATGTTGAAGCCAGGGGCCAGCGTGCCTGGTCAGGAAGGTGGGTCGCAAGGTTGGGGAGGCTTGGAAGTGGGTGAGGGACACAGGGTGGATGTCAGAAACCCAGCCCAGGCTCACCTCCTCTTAGTCCTGTGACTTCCAACTCTTGGACTGTTCGCTGAGGGAAATATATCCTCTCCCAGGCGGGGCTGTTGTAAATCAAGAGATCATGAGAGTGAAAGAGCTCTAAAACTGAGGTTTTACAATCATTATGATCTCTCTAAAGCAAACCATATGCAGATAATAAACATCTTACTTAAACTGTTTACCAGCCTGCATTCCAGGAACCTGTCTCTGGGAGGGCTTTATAGAAATTAACTGGTAAAAAAAATGTGGAAAGTGAAGTTCTGTAGTGAAACCAGTTGAAGAAACATGGATAACAAACGTTGAGATTTCCTTCCTAAGGAAGCCTTGACTGACCAGCCACCAAGCACTGAATCTAAAAATGAGCATTTTTTTCTCCCAAGATGTCTCAGTCCCATTTGGCCCTGGATCCCTTTTGCTTCATAGAGCATCAAATGAGTATACTTTGAGAGAACCAGTCATCAACCAAAGGAAAGTCGTGGTGTAGAGATGCTGGACTCTGCTAAGGGAGTCAATTTGGGGGAGATATCCTGGGGCCAGAGAGAGCCTCCTGCACGCTGCAGCTCCCACCCCAGCACTATGGGAGGACAATCATGAGCCAGTGCGTGCTGAGAGAGAGTGCGACTTGGAGTCAGGGCCCCAGGGCTCAGCCACCAACAACCCGCGCAGTTCTGGGCTGTTCTGTCAGCATCCCAGAGGCTCAGTTTGCTCATGCATCAAATGCAGGGCCAGATGGCAGAAATATCCAGACCACCAGAGACCAGCCATACACACCCAGTTCACTGCAACCAAATGTCTATTGAGGGGGAAAAGAGAAAGAATAAGGCAGGACACATATTTGATGTCACAGTAAAGCGTGGCACTGTCCAGTTCTCCAGTTATTCATTCAGCAGCAGGTCATCTGGAACTAAAGGTCCCCTGGAAATAATGCCCCAGACAGTAGAAACTGAGGTAAATATTAGAGCAGCAATGGGCAAGAAGACATTTTTTTGTGACACGCCCTCATTGCCTCCCACTCGTTTCTCTTTCTAATGCTTTAAGTGACACACTTAACTTAGCCACCACTTTTCCAGGGCTGCCTGTATTCATGTGTCCCTCGCCCATCGTGTCCTCCAGCCCCAGGTTCACAGCACATTAGATGTCGGAGAAGGCGGTGTCCAGTGAATGGCTTCACCATACCAGGGCTACATTAATCCTGGACCACAGGATGGGAAAGTCAAGCCCATCGTTCTAGCTCCTAAAACAATCGAGTTGTAATCTTAGGAAGTCAGTTTGTTTCCAAAGTTTCACATTTATGTTTTCCTACTTTATTGGTAAAATACTAGCATTGAAGCAAATAAAACCCAGCAGCTGGATGGAATTCAAATCCACTGGATTCAACCAACACTTTCTGAACATCAACAAGTTACCTTCACCACACAGAAGGTAAGGGGGCTTCCAAGGATCAAGTAGCAAGTCCTGTTACCTTCCCCACATAGCTGCTCTCTCTGATTCTCACTGGGAGTCTTTGGTGACAGGGAAAGGGGCCTCAGAAGTAAGCAGCTTACCAACTACCACAAATGAGTGCAGAATCCAGAATTTGATACTCCACTCATCTGATTCTAAAGTCTGAGTTTTCCACTAAAACCAGTTGCCTTAGCAGTTAGAGATGACAAGTAAATAATCCCTGTTTCCCTCAGGAGCTGATGAAAGTATGGAGAAGTGATACAAAATAGATGGGAGGGCAGGATGCACACAGAACACAGTCAGAGCCCGCTGTGTTAGTCTACTTTGTTCTCTGAGGAAACAACAAAACGAAATGCTTGTGAACCTATATTCATACTTTTAAGATCTGTTTTAAAACAATACATGTTTTTCTACTCTAAAGAATCACATTTACTAGACTACAACCTTATAAGAGGATATATACAGTGGTACCTCAGTTCATGAACTTAATTTGTTTCGTGATTCTGGAAAAGATGGCCATGTTTGTGTTTGTGTGGGGAAGATGGCCATGGTCATGTTTGTCACTCAATGTAGTGTTTTCAAACAAAAACAAAAATTTGCCAAACGCTTCCACTTGCAACCAAATTGTTTGCAAAGAAAAGCATTCGTCAACCAAGGCACCACTGTAGTCCATCTTACCTAAGTCTGTTGTCAGTCTCCCCCACCCAATACTAGGTATTGAACCCAGGGCCTTCACACTAAACCACATACCCAAGCCCTTTTTTAATATTTATTTTTGAGACACCATCTCACTAAGTTGGTAAGATGCCTAAGATGGGCTTAAACTTGAAATCCTCCTGCCTCAGCCTCCCAGAGTGCTTGGATTATAGGTATGTACCACCACATCAGTTTAAATCTATTTCTCTTTTAGCCAGATCCAAAACCAGCTTCTGAAGACCACTAAGCTTACTTCCTGTCCGAGAAGCATGTTCTCATCTCTAGGCACATGGTAAAAATAAATATGGGCCAGAGTTCTGTACCATCGGACCGGGCTGCATACCCAGATGTCACAAATGGTGTACAATAAACCAGGTGGGAGGAGGCTTTTCCAGGGCCTGCCCCATTTGCAGGCTGCAGTGCCTTGAGGGGCAAGAAGATGGCACACACTGGAGGTAGGGGTTACAGGAAGGTGATGGTCTCATGTGTGGAAGGCTATCCAGGCATGCAATTATAGCCTAGTGTCATCCTGAAAGACAATTTTTCCCAAAAAATACAATTTCGTGTAAAAAAAATATAATGATGAACATTGGCAAAGAGTTGATCTGATTATATCGATCCTTTCACAAATGTTCGTTGAGTACGAACTATGCATGTAGTTTTTCATTTGATGTTCACCATAAACTTGTAAGGTAGATATTAATATCTTCCTTAATCTTCTCTGACTCTAAAGAAGAAAGGAATAACTCCTCATTATGGTGTTCAGAGAAAGCTTCAAGGGATGAAATTTTCACCAGAAAAGTTGGGAGTTGGGGGGTGGAGAGGGCAGGTATGGGCCTCCCCATGGAGGGGAACAGCTTGAACAAAGGCAGAGAAGAGGTTCAGGAAGGAAGGCTGGGCTGCAATGACAGACACTGAGCTGGAGCGATCATGGTACACAGTCTTAGTCACATAAGTAATGGCGAGCCCTGAAAGGTTTTCAGTAGGGTAGCAGCACAATAAGACCTGTGTTTTCATGACACTCAATCTGGGAAGAGGAAGATTTAAGAGGGCAATGATTAGAGGTTCATCAAGAAAAAAGAGATTGAGAAATGAGCTCTGGTAGGTGATGGCAAGAAAAGAAAAGGAAGGCGAAATGAGAAAGATGATGAAAATGTTGGGTAGATGGATGTGTGGATGGGTGGATGGATGGATGGATGGATGACTAGCTGGGTAGGTAGGTTGATGAAGGGATAATTGCTTGGGCTGTGAAATTCCTAATTCTGTAGGAATATATTTCCCTTCCTTTGAAATCCAACAGTATATGTCATTTTGAATGTTACCTCTAGTGAGACTCGAGTAACAAGCAGTAACTGTAACCCACCAACCTCCATTTCATTCCATTTTTGGAGTAAAGAGGCCAGAACAGAGACATTCTCCACTGTTCCACCCTGCAAATTGCCTTGGAGTTTTTCCATTGAAACCACTATTTCAAGACTGCCGGGGCCAACATGACAAAAACACAGGACCTGTTCTGTCTTCCCAAGACAGTTACTGACACTGCACCAAGAGTAAATAGTATGTGAAAAGCCTAAACTTTGCTACCAGGGTTCCTTTGATTTCAACACGGTTATCTCACTTCTTAGATGTGTGATCCTGGACAAATGACTTAATAGCGTTCAAACTCATCTATGGAAAGGTGATAGCACTCTACTTCACAAGCATGTTTTGGAAACTAAATGAACTAATGTATATAAAATGTCCAGTGCACAGAAGGTGTCCAATCAACAGAAAAATACCATGAAATACCATCTTCTAATCCTTATGATGGGATAATGATTTTATGATCAGATACCTATGTGTTTAGCAAGACCTGGCATTTGATGCCTTTGTCTCCCCCCATGGTGTTGAACATCACAACATTGAAAGAGTGGAAAGAACCCTTAAAAACACGGACCTGTGAAGGCTCCATGCACTCAGCTTCCTCTGACTAGATGCCAGGCCTCCAGTTCTGCGTGGGCCCATCCAGAGCTCACAGGAGAACTAAGGAAATCTCCTCATTATGTTCTCATTTCGGCATGTACCTCTGCAGTGCCACCCCCACACTGGTCTGTGCATCTCTAAAGGCAGACATTGCATTAGTACGTTTGTCCCCTAACCCTAAGGTCCAGCAGACTTTTGGGCACACAGCCTCAGGATGCATGTATTAAATGAATGAATAAATGACTGAAGGAATGGTCTGTGAAACAGGCAGGTAAGTAAACACAGGTTGTGACTTGACTTACGATCGAATCCTAATTTGCTGAGATGTACACCATTCTAACATGATCGCATTCAGTAGAAACCACGCTTCCACTTTTCATCTTTTCCTGGGCTAGCGGGTATGGGAGATAAGCTCTCTCTGTCCATGCCGGGTATAGGCAGTGAGCTGCAGCTCCCCGTCAGCCAGTAGACCCCATGCAATCAGCCAGCATTCACGGTGTCCTGCAGCTGGTGCAGGGTAGGTGCATTCGATGCAGCTGCACCTGCAGTGTTTTCAGCCTTGAAGGTTCACTCAACTGTGACCCCACGACAACACAAGGCACAACAGCAGGCCAGTGGAGGAGACGGAAATTCACCTCCCAGGACCAGGAAAGCCCCCCAAGAGAAATGGTGGCTGCTTTGAGTCTGAAGTATAAACAGGGGCTGGAGGTGGTAATGGAAACTTATTCTAGGCAGAGGGAGCAGCTTGCTCAGAGGTGCAGAGGTATACCACCACCCTTGTCCTAGTTGCATCACATTCCTGTTTTCTTCTAGTCTGCAGAGGAACACAGGTGCAGTGTGAGGGAAGCCAAGTGAGGCGGGAGGGTGCGGATGGGCAGGGTGTCAGCCCTGCCCTTCCATGGGTGAGCCAGCTGTATGGAGCCAGCTGTGTGCCCCCTGGCTCAGGGGACACAGCACCCAGAGGAGGCTCCTGGAGCAGTGACCGTAGCCTTGCCTCATGAAGCTTGTTTGAAACCTGGAGATAGGAAGGAGAACCAGTGTGGCGACTGACCAGGGCCAGCCAAGCCTTGGAAAGTACGGGAAACTAGGTATAAATGGAGTCTCCTGAAATCAGTAAGAAAGTCAGTCAGGAAGTAAAGATGGAAGGTCCTTGTAGACTAGAACGAAACAGGAGTGTGATGCCAGCAGCATGAAACGGGTATTTCGGAAAGTTTTCGTGCAACAGTGAGTTAAGCGTATGGTTTTTAAAAAGAGGGTTTCCAGATGAACTGTGAATTCCATTTTTAATTCTTCGAGGTTCCCTGGGGGAATGGAGTGATGGTTTTATATTTCTGCAAGAAATGGATTCTCCTCAGCCTTGATCTAAAGGAGATGGGGGCTGCTATTAAAATTTCAGTATCATTCCTGGTCCCTGAGGGACAAATCAGAGGTCTTCAATACAAAGGGAGAAGAGAGTTCCCTGGGTCAAACCCTTTGCTTCCTTCTGCTCCACTGAGTCAAAAGGGAAGAGGAACGGCAGACAACCTATGCACATCTTCTCCCGCCCCTAACCTTGTGCATTTCAGAAAAACTTCCTTCCGGTGTTTCTATCACCTGCAGACTGCTTTCTCCCACTTCCGGGCCCTCCTTCCAAGGTGCCCGTCTCTTCATCTATCCTGATTTCCCCACTGTGCATCCATTGCTCCTTTCTCTTTACAACAAGAGCACTTGCTTTATGCCCATCCTAATGCTTTCACAGTCTGGTTTTTATAAGAACCAGCTGTCTGTACCTCGCTGTGTATAAGCCAGAGCATCTCTGAGATAGGGGCTCTCAGAGCGGTCCTTGGACCTGTTGTATCAGCATCACCTGGAAACTTAAAAATGTAAATTCTCACTGTTCCCAGCTGGACCCACTGAGTTGGGCACTCTGGGGCAGAGTATTCTTAAATGCTCCAGAAAATTCTGAAGCATACTGAAGTTTGAAGATTGCTGCTTTCAGGGTAGCAACAAGTAACTGTTAGCACCTCGCAGAGTACATACACACACACACACCACAGGCCATCAATAAAGATCTTATGGGCAGAAATGTTTAATTGATACCATCCTTAATGCACTGGTAGTTAATATCTACAGTAGAGAAGAAGAGGCTAAAAAATTCACACCCAAAGAGAAGTGAGGGATTTGTATGGAACTACCCAGGTTTCCACCCCACTAGTGCATCTTAAACCAGCACAAAATGTTTCAAAAGGTCATTGTGCATAGCAGCATGTACTCCGTTCACATAGCCTGATAACTACTTCGTTTCTGGGGCCTCCCCTGAAACGCTTGCTGCCAGTTCTCTGTCACTAAGGATGAGGTCTGGCAGGACAGTTCTGAGCACTCAGTTCACATCCAGAGCTCTTTCCCCCACTTTGAGTATGGGAGCTGCCTCATCTGGAGCCCTGGCAGATGAGGCAGCAATAACAGTGCTTATTACTGTGGGGATCCAATATAAAGCAGGTCAAAATCTCGTTCCCTGGAACACAAAACTACCTAGAATAAGAACCGGAAATAACACAGCTGTCCTCTAAACTATTATTATTTTTTTTCTAATACCAGCATTTCAAAGGGTTTCACTTTACCTTCCTCCAGAAAGACTGCTAGTTCCAAAACAAAAGAGAACAACCCCCTGACCGGGACCTTCCTACCGAGGGTTCTCCCTACCCACTCTGACAGTACCGCACAGCTGCGTGTGTGTTCTTCCAGACCTTCACTACACAAATAAGATGACGCCCTCCCAGGACATTTTTCTCCTTGCCACTTTTTTGCCACTTAATTCTCTCCTTCCGTTGAGTTGCATTTTTATTTCCGTAAGGAGGGTCAGTGCATTTTAATCACGATGTACGTGGGCTTGCTGGAGCCATGGATGAAAGAATTCAAAGCTCAGCCAGTCAGTTCATTTAGTTAGAAACTACCAAGTTCAATGAGAAAAGCAAAGGGTAAAATGCAATTACTCAGCCTTTTGGCTGATTTCCCATTCATGTGTATAGAAAGGCACTGATGGCCTTGGATGCCCCAGATTCAGGAACAATACTTCTGTGGAAGGGGTTTATATAGTATTAATAGCACGTTATTGAGGCAGACAAATACAAAACCCGAATTTTTTAAAAAATGACTTGGTAAATCATGATGATCAAAAGCCCTTTCTCCCTTATTTCAAAATAATAACCATTACCAAAACACAGTAATAGCTAACACTTGTACGGTGCTTTACAGTTTGCAAAATGCTTCCGTATCCATTAAGCCTGTTAACTGGCATGGTCATTACTAATAGCTAAGACTTACAGAGAGCTTATGATAACACCAGGCACGGTGCCAAGCACCTTATGCGGATTATGTAACTTAAATCTTCAGAACAACTCTTGCGTGTGCCCTCATTTTACATAAACAAACCCTGAGGCCAAGTGACTTATACTAGGTCACACAGCTAGTGAGTAGTAAATCTAAGTTCACTGATTTTGCCTGCATCGCGGACGGCATTTTAGAGGAAAGAATTTTAGGCTCAGCCAGGTTAGGTGGCATGCTTAGGGTCACCTCCAGGGTCAACAGCAGAGCCTAAAGGAGATCACATAGGTGCTGATCGGTCAGGTGCTCGCCACACTGTGTCCAAACAGCCCAGGAAGACAAAGGCCTTTGATGTTGTCCTAACCTACCTCCTCGTCACATAAAACTCCTTCTGTTTAGCTTACCCTGCCTTCTATAACCAACACCAAGAAAGCAGAAGCGATAAGGAAGAGAAAAAACATGAGTGAGACAGCGAGAGGAGGGGCTGAGGATGGGAGGCATGTGAGCGTGCAGAAAGGCACAGGACCTTTCTACTTGCTGAATCCAGAAAGGCCACACAGACCTGTGCAACACACCAGACCAAGCTTCCTTCCCAGGCCTCTTCATGACAGGGTGGGAATGATGAGGCCCCAGTGGGCCTCCAGCACCATGCCACAGGCTTCTCGAGTGACAGCAGTGTCCACATCTCAGTGGCAGCACCTGCCAAGTACCTGGCACATCTGGGGCTCCCGAAGAGTCTTGCTGCATGGAGCTCCATTCAATCTGGCTGTTGCTCTCAGCAAGGCGGCAGGCTTCATTCTGGGGCTCAGTTTCTACACTGCAAAATGGGGACAGTAACAGCACTCTCACAGGATGTCCTAAGGATGAAACCTGAC